>JAFKAK010000453.1:0-29705 GCA_019914995.1 Acanthochlamys bracteata
GACCAATGACGAAACAGACGTTCAAAAAATCTTAGGGACCGCGAGCACTGCAATGACATCTGGTCCCGGACGCGGCTTCTAGTCACACCCGGCTGCTAAAACGACGTGCCTGGGATCTAGAGATTCGAAGTCGAAAAGTGGATTGTTGAGAGACGGAGGGCGGCAGTCAGGGTGTTGACACACTCGGTGAGTAAGTTTGGGCCTGCCACCAGAGTGTTCTCCGCCGAGCTTGGCCATCTTGCACAGTCAACCGTATCATGAAACTTGCACCCGCGGGTTTCTTTGTTCGAACACTTCCTAGTCTTCAACAGAACATGTGGCGTGAGCGCCGATCCCGGTGCAGAGTAGCCTTGAGGTTGTCCTACATAATCTCAGCGTGATCCGACACTCGCGTTCGCATGTGTTGCCACGGCAGTCTACACCGATGATAGACTTCCAACAGTCGCGTTTTGAAGAACAGGTCCGAGCATGCTAGTAGTTTTTCTACAGGTGGATGCGACGCTGCAAACATTCGAACTCGAGTTCTGCGTAGGCGTGTTTCTCATCACAAGTTCCCTCATCGTAATAAGTTAGTAGCCGTGGGTAGAATTTTTCTCATAGTGGGTATGGCACAATTGGGGACCCGCTGAACTGCGTTCAGGTTGGCCGCACTCACGGCGACTAGTAATGGGTCCGTAGGTCCGTATGCGCTCAACCCTAGACCCAAGGTTCCTGACTCGCTGGCGTGAGATCAGCGCCTCGTCCACCTGAAAGTCATAGATGGCTTCAAACATGCGGCGTCATGTGATGGAATTCATTGCCTGCCGAATATATCGTGCGGTGCATGAGCCAGGCTTCTCGGGCCGCGGTGGCAATCGACACCGTTTCCCCATTCAGTCGTGTTGCGCATAAGGAGGGTGCTCCCTGGCTCGCTTACATGTCGGTCTGGAATGTCGAGTGTTGCTGTAACTGATGACGAGGGGTGGATAGGGGTTCGAACCACAAGTGCGTATAAAGGGGAACCACCACGGACTGGAGACTCTTCGTCTCGCACCGTCGTCTCACTGTAAGCTCGGCATCATCACTCATTTACGCCACCATACTCTCCGCATCTAGGGACAGGAATCAACTCGAACCAGCATAACTCGCGGTGCGTGTCCTCACGTCTCGGCGTCGCGTATACAACCGCTGAACATTGTCGCCAGGCATGTCCCACTCCCATCGTCCAAGAGCTCGTTGACTATGTGAACGGCCAGCCCCACAGATGAAGGAGGCGATGGCCAACTCGTTTGCCCTGGCCTACTCCACCGGTCTTGGAGGAATTCCAGAAGTTCAACGTAAAACAGCGTCGAAGACTACTACCGCTACGCGGACGAATACGTCTGCTGGGTTCCTACCGAGAACCGCACTGTAACAACGTCACACGAGCACATCTGCCTCTTTTACTTCATTATCGACCTGCCGCCTATTCTGGGATTGGCAAAATCCCATCGACCTGAGCCAGAAGGCACCTTGGCTGTGGATGTCGGAGGGCTCATTCGCTACGCCAGGGGAGATGGGAAGGTGGATGGATACTCCGGGTCGATTAACCCCGAAGCAATCATGTCGTTCAGAGTCGCCAGCTTACAAGATGCAGGACTCATCCTGTCCTCCCGGCGGATGGAAGACGTTCAACGAGTTCTTTTCTCGTCACATCGACCCAGCCTCCGTCCCATCGCATCACCTAGCGACGATTGTGCCATCGTTAACCCTGCAGACTGTACTTTTGACGGCACGTGGCCTGTCCGCGACCCGGAGGCGGACGTGAACACTTTCGACGTCAAAGGGAGTTCCGTGGACCATCAGCCAGCTCCTCCACGACCAGGAGTCTGGTACAGATTACGGCCTCTTTTCTCAGGTGAAGTCTCGACAACTTTTCAGCGATGAAGCTTATGTTCACGCTTCCTCCTCACTCATTCAGGCGGCGTCTTCACACTCTTTCCTAGGCCCGACTGATTACCATCGCCAGCACGCCCCATTTCGGGCCGTGTTATCGAGGCCAAGGTCATTCCAGGTGTCTGCTACCTCGAGGTTGTTCTCAGGCCTCTAATCAACGCAGAGGAGGCAAGCTTGGCATGCATCGTTGGTTCAGAAACCGCGACTCGAAGTACATTCCACACTCAGAGCGTAGCATTCCGATTACCGACTGCAAAGCCGACCTCGGCGCGCCAGATCGCCCGGGTTACCAGTTCTTGCAGGCTCGTTCTCTCTTCTTGATCGACAACCCCATTCTCGGTCTGGTCGCCTGCATGCCCATTGGCATGGCACAAGTTTCGTCCGTCGCCAACGGTCGGCCAGGCGACATGGTCAACAAGGGGGTGACGAAATCTCATGCTTCCACTTCGGCGGCTCCGGACATTGTCATGGTCTTCCAGAAGCACGCCAACGTCAAGTTCAACAAGAGGTGGGAAAATGGTACCCATTTGGCTCGGCTGTTGCCAACGGTAACCCATAAACTGTCCACGTGGTACTTGTCCCTTCCGTCGTTATTAGCATTTTTCATCGTCCCTTTAGGCTTCACCATACCCGCGAGAGTCCTTCAACTTGTGGTAGCATTTTCTTCAAATGTTGTTCCAGTCAATCATGTCAATCATGTACGATACGCGCGTGAAAGTAGCGCAAATTGAGAGGTTCATTGTTCTGTATTCCTCGCCTTCCCTCAAGTACTTTTCGAACAGACTTGCTTCTTTGAAAGATGATTGTACCTTCAAACTCTGTCTTCTGGTATTATATGCGTTCCTCACCGCAGGAGACGCCACGTTTGAACTGTGCGAAGGGCAAGCTGAGATCGGAGGATGCCGCCCAGTACCCGCTAGCATTCAGTGTTCGAGGGACCTGACACTAACTTCACCACGCGAGGCACAGATGGCAGAGCAATGTAGCACATAAGGAAGACAAGGAGAGGTGGAAGCTTATGACGTAATCACGGTGCACGAGTGTTATCTGATTCCAGCTGTCAGAATGCGGTTACTTTGTCCCCCTCAGCCAGAAAGAGTATCTGAAATTTACAGCTTACCAATGAGTAAATCACGTAAGTTGGATCATCGTCAATACAAGCAGTCTCATTTGAGGAGCTGAGGTTGTGAGCACGAGAAAAGATGACCTGAGGCGCTTTGACGCCAGCATGGTCAATTTTCGCCCACATAAATCACTCATCGGGCGCAATTACGATGCGATGTCGGCCCAAGTACCTTGTGCAAGGCGATATCTGCGTAGTTACGGTACGGTTCAGGTAACCACAGAGACAGCCTACCGATGGAGTCAGCAGCCATCCGCCATCGAGTTGGGCTAAAGCCAATGCTGCTGCGGCGTCGTCTTCCCTAGCTGAGGACAAAGACAGAGCTGCTTCAACATCAGATACGAATTATGCCGTCTTTGCTGGATGCCACGATAGACTGTCCATCCGGCGTAAACGCTACAGATGTCACCTCGTTTGTCCGTATAGCGGCCATAGGTGTGCCGGTTGTAGCATCCCACAGACGCACCGTTTTTGTCATCGGCACTACCCCAATGAATTGACCGTTGCGTGAATACGAGACGACGGATCCATTCTGTATGGTCTCCTACAGTGAAGCCCTGTCCGTGGCTGGGTCCCAGACGCGGGCTACTCCTTTGAATCCACCAGAGATAATGTGTGCGTGTTGGATGGCGAGAACCAAAGGTGTAGGTACTCGCCAGGAACGACTCGCGGACGAGCTGGCCGGTTGCTGCATACCAGAGATAAAGCGTCCGTCATCGTCCCCAGCGCCGATTACCAGACCATCTGAAGAAAATGCCACAGATCTGACTCGAGCTTGACGGAGCAGTGGACCCGTAACGACAGTTGTCTGTCGCAGGATCCCAGATGCGCACATTGTGGTCATCCGTCCCAGCTGCAAAGCGATGATACATCCGCGCAAAACGCGATGGCTAGCACATGTTCATGATGAGGCGCGTGACAGCTTCCTAATCAGATCGCCGTATTGTGCATCCCAAAGGTGAACAACATGACCTGACGCCGACGCGCAATCAAGTGGCCATTTGATGAGATGGCGACCGATGACTGCTCCCAGTGAATGTCCCAACAGGGTCCCAAATATACGTTCTCCAGTGCATAGACTCAAATTTCAACCGAATTATCGGCTATCCTGAGACAATGAAGGAACTGTCAGGCGCGATCTTAAACACTCCCACCACGCCATCGTGCGCCTGTAGCGGCTGAACGGCTGTTCTATTGGTCCGAGCATCCCAGATACAGATCGTACCATCGATGGAACCCGGGCGATGTATATGCCATCGGGAGAGAACCGGTAGAGCTGACATAGCGAGTGTGGCCGCAAAGATGACTGAAGAAGCATCGCCTGGGTTCTGACCTAAGTACCACAGGCGGACATTGCTTAGATCTGCAGCAGAAGCCACTGATATTCCCATCGGGGAGAACTGAACAGACCTGATCCAGCCGAAGATCCAAGCAATGTAGTGACTTTTGTCCCAGATCAGGGGTTCCCAGAGTGTGATAATGCCGTCGGTCGAACCTGGGGCGAGCTTCGTGCCATCTGGGGAGAAGGATAGGCTGAGGATGGCAACGTTGGGATCGAAGCGGCTCTCCTACAGCTTTCCACGTGTTCGTATTCCCAGTCGGATTGTCTGGTCGCCAAGAACCTGAGGCCAAGAGCTGGCCGTCTGAGGAAAATGCTAGAGCGGCGACATCTTCCGTGTGACCACTTAGCATCGCAAGTTCAAGTACCCTTCTCAACCTTCCATATCCGTACTGTTTTATCCTCAGACGCCGACGCAAGGAGAGCCGCTCGACAAGAACACCACAAGTTGACTAGGAGAGTGGCCACGTAGCTGCCGCATGTTCGGCACCCCGTCAGATTACTCCAAATGCACTTTACTATACCAGCTTCAGTGGCCGAAGCGAGGCTCTTGCCATTGGGGAGAATGCAACGGAATAAACGGAACCGTCGCCGCTGCGTAGTGGCGAGACCGCTTCCCTCGCCGATACGAGTGTCCCAAATCCGCACAGTACCGTCTGAACCTCCCGAAGCGACAAAACGACCATCGGGCGAATAAGCGACGGAGTTGACAGAATCCTCGTGACCGATGAAAGTCATGACTAGCCGACCTCCGTGTCGGTCAATGCCGAGTCTCGACGTTGACCAGACCAGCAAGCCCGGGTAGAATGTCTTGTAGATGAGAGAGTCCTTCGCATCGAACGGGAGGCCGAGAGATAGATGTGTGGTACGCTTCGCGCGATCGCCTCGCGAGACGAAGCGACGAAACGTGTTGGCGTCACGAAGGGTGTGATATATCGGTCGACTGAAGCTAAAGAGAAAGTTAGCGAACGCGTGGAGAGGGGTAGCACTAGGTGACATGTACTGCTGAGACCGCAATGATGAGCATTGCGGTGGCTCGTCGGACCTGACTGAGGACACTCATCCTCCAACCAGAACAAGAAGTTCGGCAGAATGGCAATTTCGACCTCATGGATGAGTGCCCAGTCCGGTTCTGCAGGTCGGCGATGTGATATATCAGTTGAGGCCGTGCTCCAAGGACAGTGTGGGCTGTCAGGCTTTGTCGACGCGTTCCGCTCGTACGAAGAGCTGGCTACGTGACACGTTGAAGTGAAGCCGCTTTCTCATCCACTGAAGACATCCGCGCGCGCGAGGCTTCGTCTCCGAGGGCTATTGAGAGTCGTAGGTTGGCGGGGGCACGCTCAGGGAGGTAGTCGCCAAACGACGCATGGAGGTTCGTATCCCGGGTTCATCATCATCGCTCGGCACGTAAACAGTGGCCGTAGATGTCGCGAGTCGCGAAGAAAGTCTGTGTCCAATTCAAGAAACTGCGCCAGGGCGGTGACTGATAGTGGTGAGCGAGCGGCGAGGATGCGCGAGGTGACACGTGTTGTCTCAAGTTCCTCAGCGTCGATCTTGGTCGTATCTAATGCCCGGGTGAGCACGAACTGTAAATGGTGTCAAGCGGGCCAGTGACCACTTCACCTTTGGCCTACCACCGACAATGCCTTCTACACCGTGTCGTGCGGCCGCCACGGACTCGGCCCCTGTGATATTTGATCACGGTGGAGGCGAATATGAACAACCCGTTCGAGAGTGTGGCGAGTGCCGCCACGTCGGCCTCAGCGTACCACGGCTCGCTTTTGGCGAGCGGTTTCTTCGCGAATGCATCGTCGATGTACAGCTGTATATCGCCAGTGACTTCGGATGTCTCGATCACGTGTAACTGGAGGATCTCGTTCTTGAAGCTCGATCTGAGATCGGACTGGCGAGGATATGTGTCTCTGGCCGCGACGTGAGGATGAATTTGACGTTATGGCGCACTCGAACTTCGCGATCGCCGTGAGTAGCTCAGCGAGTTCTCCTTCCTTTGCGCACCTCGTCAAGAGCGTCGATCACGAAGACAATCGGGCGCGTCTCCGAAGCAAGTGCAGACAATGGTCGCTGGAAGTAGACGTTTGATCTGGTCACTGACGGGTTCGTATCAACGACGCTCGAGATCGGTTTGATCTCTGCAGCTAGCTCGACCGCAAACTTCGGAAATTGGCGCGGGCTGTGCTGCGAGCGGGAATTATTCGTCCGCACATCGGTCCTCCGCTACCATTGGCAGTGCGAGCAGAAGAATGAGCCACCAAGCGACCACCGGGTCGCCGTCCAGTATGGCACAAAGTTAACGCGACGGCCGTCTTGCCGGTACCAGCCATTCCAGCGAGCCAGAAGATACGCTTGGTGTCTTCCTTGACCCACGCCATTTGTCCAACACTCCGCGTCGCGTGCCGGGCATGCACTCAGCATCCTGGACTGCGCGATATGCGACGCCTCGTCGACACGCCGCGGACCGAGAATCCTAGTGGTAAGACGATGATCAGCTGCTGACATCAATTCTTACTGGCTTTAATGGTTTTGCGTGGTTTGCTTCTGTCATACGTGTAATGTCAGCATGGTCTCTAGCATCCTAAGGCAGCTCAACGTACCCATCGCTCCAACTCTTTCTTCATCTCCATCTCCTCTGCAGATGGTAGTCTCTAGTGAAGCCCAGGTTTAGATTATAGGTAGCGCAGAAGACGATTGCGCACCGAGAGGATATCATTCACGGCGATCTCGACTCGAATCGTGCTTTCGTACTGTCAACGAGCGTGAACACCAACAGCTCTAAAAGCCCCAAGTCTGTGCTCACAAAGGCCTCGATAGAGCAGAAATCTTGTTGAGGAGGTCCTTGGCTTCGACAACGTCTCGCGTTTGACTCCAGCACTCGTCTGGGCAACCCACGTTCCTCCTTCGCCTCAACGCAAGAAAGGAGTTGTCCAAACGAGCTGTGATAGCGCATTAGGATAGAGTACACGCGCCTTTGAGTTTGCGTACTAAGCTATATTGTCGAGTCGTAGCTTTAGATTCGGGTCCAGGTCTGTGGCCTTTCCTGCCGTATGCGTTGGTCACGGCGTTCAGCTGCCCTTGAGCTTGCTCTCGAGCTTCTCGTATTCGTCTTTGACCTTTGCAGTGCGCTGCTAACATAGAAATCAGCATCGTATAATGAGGTGGGCGTACTGCATGCCTCGCAGATGTCCCAGATCTTGACGACGCCAGTCAGAACGGCCTGAGCGGCAGGCATAGATCAGACCCCGTCACGTGCCGCTGCACCAAGCTTGGCTCGTAGATAGCCGACCCCTGCTGTCGCAACAGCGGTCGGCGGTGCTGCAGGTCGGCATAAGTGTGCCTATCCGAAGGCGGCGCCGGCGGGATGGGATCTGCAGGAGGAGGAGGTACTGGAGACGGTGCACGCGAGCCAGGACGCAGCTTGTCGGCCAGCAAACCGGCCTTCTTCTTCACCCCAACTTGAAATACACTCATCGTAGCGGATCCGACTCTGGGTGCTCAGAGGGAGAAACGCACGCGCACTGCAGTACGACGAGGGAAGGATGAGCGCTGTTTTGGGCATCGCCCGATGCCGCTGGTTGCCGTTGCAAACATTCCGAAAAGTCGTGGCATCTCGCTGAAAGCCGCGCAGGCGTAGTCGGCGAAAACCAGAGCTGGCTCTGTCGATCCGAGACGGAAATGTCTTGATCTAGATAGCTGTCGCCGAGTGAATCCTTGATGAGCACCGCGAGTGGTGCGCTTCCCAAACTGTTGGCGCGCTCTTCCACCTAAGTGACAGTGAAATAGTTGCAGTGAAGCATTGGGAACAGTCCAGGTGTCCCAAACGATTTCTGAATAAACACTTGACCCACGTAGAAATGCAGGTACAAGGCGCAGAAGTCCCATAGGAAAGTTGTGCATGTGGGTCGGTGGGTCTGAGTGTTGTCTGGCATTATCGGTGAAGCACGGCTGCGGTCGTTTGTAGCACGACCGGCCTGAATAAAATAAGGATCAGGGCAAATTCAGGTACTAGGTCTGCAGCTGTGGCATAAGCATTGGTTGATGAGGCTGGGCTCGACTAGAACAGGTTTTATGGAAGACGTTGCCATGGTAGTGAGCTGTATCTTTGGATGCCTGCAGAGACCAGTCGGTCGCGGTGGTACGATCTACCATATAAGAGATAGTGAAAAAATTTTGATGAATGAAGCATCGGTGTGGGCTTTGGGGATAGCCGTTGAGGGGCGAGACGAGTCGCAGTACATCTGGCATGCTCTTCAGCACAGGCTCTTCCAGCCCGGTTTGCCGATACGGTCTGGTTTCATCCTCTCCTGAAGAGACTCATTAGACTGCCATTTATCGAGTCTTGAGAGATGACCTGCGCCGAGCAACCTTAACGGGCACTTTCAAAAGCGCGGCTGAAGACGATGGGGATCAAATCAAAAACATCAGGTCGCCTCAGTCATCGTCGTGCCAGTCCTGCACCTCGCTTCTGGCCTTTATATCACTGACGGTGCTTTAAAATGACTTATAAAGTCAGTTTTAAAAAAATAAATATTGTGATAGCGCAAAGGAAAATAGGAGGCCGTGCAATTACGGATAACTAAACTCGTAAAGTTGCGGGGAACCGTGTCCAATCTGACCCTCTTCTGTTGCGATCTACTACCTGTGTCCCCTTAGGGGTGACATACGATAAAATTGGAACGATACAGAGAAGATTAGCATGGTCCCCTGCACAAGGATGACACGCTTCGCTCAAGTGGGAGACCTTCGAGTCTGCAATATTTATGCTACGCTTCCAGCGGATGCGTATGCGTATGAATCAGCCGGTGGAACTCTTTCTTCCCATGTCTCTCGCATCCCATTCGACTTATCGCACATGCGTCCCAACTCAACGTCGTCGTGCAAATTCAGTGGCTTGTCACAGGTCTCGCATCGGCCCATTGTTTATAACAAACTGCGAAAAATGTGTCCTCTTGTATGAATGTGCCCGTAAGTTTAATTTAATTAGTTCACAAACAGAGTTGCTGGCTTTCATAGCAGTGCGGCCACCAGTACACCGATGGCAGCCACCATGGGCAGTGCAACAGACAGTATGGACGCGGCATCGGGCTCTTGAGGTGCATTGGCAGCGATACCAACCACAACTGTGGGAGGCAGTTCACTAACATCTGCATTATGTGTGAGTACGTCAAGTTTAAATGGAACTGCGCAGTCCGCACCTACGAACGACGCGCCACATGTATCGGCTGCAAACCCCCCTCTATCAACAACCTCCCACAAATCAGTTAGATTGAATCGGCCTTAACGAGGCGCTGCCTGTGCAGGAACGCGTGCAACGTCTCTGGGCAGAGAAGGGTGGCGGTTTTTCGATCGAAGTGCGGATCTCGTTTGCAATCCAGTTCATTGATACATTCGTGCCGAGAGCTTGCTCTGCAGATTCGCTGCAATAGACGGCGCGTCTCGTTTACAGATGTGCTAAAACAAAGCATGGTTAGCACTATGACCTTGGTTTCGCTGGTCGCGAGCACGTACTCGCTGAGGCAAACCCACCTCCTTCGCAGTCGACCAGTACTTGTGGATGTACGGTAGTATCGTCACCAGGTGGACTGGCCCAATGGGATCCCAAATGAAATCAGGTCCTCGCACAGGCTTCTCCAATGCTGATGGCCGCCCGCTCGATGCTTGCTGGCGAGCACTCCGGCGCTACTCCGCAGAACGCGTCAAGCCAGTTTGCCGTGGTTCCAACGGCGGTCTCGTCTGCTGGCGCAAGAAAGATGTTGAGTAGCTGGTTGCCTGCGATGCATGCGTTTATGTCGGGGTTGTTGATCAGAGTGGAGACCCCGGCCTGGCATCCCACTGAAGGAAGGATTAGCTAAACCCACTTCGGCTGTGCGAATTGCTCACGGTGTCAACCTGCCAGCTTATAAGTATTTGTCAATTCAATGATAAGGTCTGAATGGACGTACGAAGAAAGCGACAAGGCGCTGGCCACAGCTCCAGAGAAGCAGCAACAAGGATGGACCAGTGGACATTGTGGAACAAAGGCAGCAATACTCGAGTGGAAGAGACAGCAAGCAGATGGCAGAAAGGAACAGGCAGAAACTTTGGCAGAATAGAAACCAAGGTGAACGGAGACCAAGTCTGGGAATGGGAGAACAAGCAAGTGGAAGGGTCTACGATCGACGAACTGGCTTCTGCGGGGGGCCATGAAGCGTGGATTGAAGTGCCGACACAGCTGTTCGACAGCCGGCCTACGACAGTTCCAAGCTTAGGGAAGCCCGTGACGGCCAGTGCCTCAGAGGGGGGAGCTCTAACATACAAACGTTGACGATTTGATTGATTGCGGAACGAATCTGTCTGGGGAGATAAGACAGATGAAATGTCATGCGCCTGTAACCGGTAGAGTTAGGATCAGGAACGTGCAATGTGGTGCAGGGTGAGATGGCAAGAACGTCGGCTAGACGTTTGACAGGGATCTGTGCAGGAAAGGCTGTGCGTCGAAACACGCAAAATAACGCTAGTGGCGGTTCGCACCCCTGGCTCGTTCTTGCCCGGACCAGTAGCGTGTGACGGTACGCAGCCCGGCCGGCACCGCTCCACACTTGCGGTCAACGTGTTCATGCGCAATCAACGCTCGGGGAACAAAGAGTGTGATACCGGCGAAATGTTGTGACAAGAACAGGCGGACAACAAGATAGCGGCGCTAATCAGCTTGGGGAACGCGACGGTGAGTTTTGAAGAGGGCACTGCGGGCAAATTGCCGGTGTTCACCGAAGAGTCTGCTGGCGTTACTTTCAGCTCCTCAGTCGTCTCAAAGTTAACTGGCCTTTAAATAATATGTTCGCATACTCTCAGCCAAGATGGCCAACGGACCTTTCAATGTCGAACCAACGCGCACGGTGCGGTGACGACTCAGCGCATGCTGGCTATTCTTCAACAACCCTAAACTCTTGCTTCATGCACGTATTTTAGTCTGTTCATATCATTTCACCAATCAAGTTTCATGCGCACTGACTTTGGCGACAGTTTGTTGCATGGTTAGGCTAGAGAGTGTTCTTTTCTCCGTTGGCCCGTTTTGGCGCCCGCGCAACTGCACACATCTCGTTTCACCTCATCAACCTCTGGAAGTAGCTACCATCGGCCGCCGTCGGCTGAATTACGCGTCCTCTCGGCAGACTTTATGTTGCGGTGAAACTTTGCTCTCGCTCTGAGAAAGGTACAAGAAGGGTCGCAAGTTGACTGACCGGCTGGTACTTCGCGGTTTGCCCTCCTGCTATTTCTCTTCCTCCATCTGCTGAGCACTCACGCTTTCCTTGAATAGTTACCCGTTAGCCATGGGAGCGACCTATCTTCCTTTTTCCACCCAAGCCGCGTTGGACTGCGTCCAACATCTCTGATCTCTCTGGCAAAGTGCTCATAATAACTGGTAGGAGCGACGGCATTGGGTACGAGACAACAAAGGCACGCTTTAGCACGATTGTCGTGGTATTATGCACCTGGTCGTTGATAGTAGACTTAACGGAGATTCTCCTCCACAATGGCAAAGCCTACATCGCCTGAAACAAATCAAAGGCGGAGGATGCGATCACCCGACTCAAGGCTGAGACCGGGCGGGGCCAGTCTTCCTCCAAATGGACCTGACGGACTTGCGGTCCGTCAAACAGGCTGCTGAGACGTTTAAGACGTGCGTTTACCGTCAACGCGATTTCTGCTCCTATGCTGATGGTGCTTTCCGCAGCCTCGAGACGAAACCAAACGTTCTCGTTGCAAACGCATTACGTCGAATGTCTTGATAAATACAACATGATGATTTAATTATCTCCAGAGGTGTCTGGATGGCGCCCATCGACGACCTCACCGTTCAAGGCCTTGACTTGCAGCATGGCGTGGTATGCTGTCTCTCACACCCACGGTCTTCCTGACATAACCAACCCTCGCTAAATAGAACGTTCTTGGCCACTGGTTCTTCACGATTCAATCGTGCCTCCTTCGCGCCGCCGCAGCTGAAGGTACCGGTGCGGGGCCGCATTGTTACAGTGTCCTCGTATGGCGGCGAGGTCCCCACCGAGATCGAGTGGGACGCTTTTTCGACGGCCCTGCGCGAAAGCTCGGCTCCATGAATCTATACGCGCCCAAAGCAAGCTTTTCAACGTCATTTCAAACCCAAGAGTACGCTAGGAGGTTCGGCGCGGATGGTATCATCGCGTCAGCCTGAACCCTGGTATGCTATATTGTTCACAATGAGCGATGAGGGGGCTCAGAGATTGCGAAGGAACATTGACTCAAGTCTCTACCGTCGACCACCGTACATGCAGAAGCTGCTTTTGGTGGATCTTTCTCACGGCTTCGTGACAGATATACGCTTATATTGTTTGGCCTCTAGGGCTTTATCTTGTATCCCGTGAAGTACAGGGCGATCTCAAGCCTGTATGCGGCCACATCACCAGAAGCTGGCGCAGTCCAGGGAGCAGTAAAGTCGTCTTTTAATGTGCGACTGTAAGACGACTAACGTTGTCCGTCGATGCTAGTACTACGTTCCATGGGCGCGCGAACACAAGCCCAACAAACTCGCTCTGGACGTTGAGGTGGGAGCACGGTTCTGGAAGCTCTGCGACGAGCAAACCAAGGACATCTGAGCCAGCCACCGCGCAACTCCCAAACTCCGCAACGCTTTCCATGTTTCTCTATGTCTCGTAGTCCTCGCATAACCAATCATGCATTGCGCCCACGCAAGTTTGATGACAGATTGTCCCCTCTGGATAGCACGGTTATTCACCGGGTGACGTCTTTGTCACTTGTCCTCCAATTCCAACGCCACACGCGATTGCCTCACCGTCCGCGCCTTCCCATTGCTTTTGTTGTCACTTCTTCTTGCTTTGAGCGTCAGTACACCCGTGCGACATGGAGGTCCCCTGAAAGAGGTCGAGCACGTCGTCAAACAATGCGTCATTTGAGAACAGCCCAGACGACCAACGCGCTGCAATTGAACGGTGCGCTCCACGTTTGCAGTATGATGATCTGAGTCCAAAGCTAAGCTGGTAGCTGGTCTGGATGTCGTGCAGGTACTACACCAGCGATGCATCGTTCAATCATCCGTTATGTTCGGTTGGCGCTGCGCCTGGCTCCCGCGAAGGACTCTTGCGCGTGTATCAGTGCGTCAGCCTCGTTGCATGCCCTGGCCTTCGACATTCGGACTCATTCGCACTCCTATTATTTGCAGGTGGTATCGTATATTGTCGCCCAAGCTGTCGCTGCACATTCGCGAGCGCAGCTGGGTCGAACACACCGACAACGAATACAATCCGAACTTGTCGCCCACACCAAGCTGCGGTTCGACGCGGGACGCTCTTCCTCGAAATAATCAGACATTCCACCTCTTCAGCCCGCTCTCTGCACAGCAAGGCTTATCATCGCTGAGTCTCGTGAAGGAAAGCGCGAGCAGCCTCTGGTTCATCGAGCGGCAAGAGGACTGGTACCAGCCAGAGGTGTGTCAAGAACTGTGCCCGTAAATCGGAGAACTGAAGGTGAAATAAACATACAGGACGTGCTGTTCTGCTCGCACCGCCGTTGGCGACGCCGGTGACCTGGCTGAAGAGTGCCGCAGGGGTGGTAAGCTCCGTCAATGCGCGACTCTTCCAAGTCTTGGGCTTCTGAAGACGGCGCCGACGATGACGATATCCCATGAATATGGAGACACTATCAACGCTCGGTCTGGGCATACTTTATGATAGTCAGGAGCACGCGCCTCGAGCGCGGGAGTTGAAAGTCGTGTTGCTTCAAGGCGCGTGTGGACCGGGTGGGAAGATTGCTGAGTTGAACTCCGCAGAGCCCATTTTCAGAATTGTGATTATAGAGTCTTACACTTTGAGTCAGAATAATATACAAGCAAGTCCGTATCAATAGCCCAGAACACAATCCACAGCCTACAACTGCCGATACCACTCGAGGAGCTTCTGTGCACCATCCTCCCAGCCAACGTCGTTCTGCAGATGATGACCGAGCCATTGACCACCGTATACCGCACACCCGTATGTGTACTATCATTTCCGAGTTCCTGCACACTCGCGACCTCGTACGTCGTCAGCAAAGTTTCTTGCATACCTTGTCCGCACGATCGCGTCGACCTCGCCCTGGCACCAACAACTTCTTCTTATCTCCCATACCATGCTTGCTCTTCGTTGGGCAGATGATCTGCCGCAGAATATCCGCAGCTCGGGCGAACGGCCGAAGCATTGAGATGGAGCCACTGGGGTATGCCTCGTAAGGTGCGGCATGGCCAAGAAATTCTCGACGAAGGGTTTCGAGACACGCGGGCTGAAAGCGCGGCGAACGAGAGCTGGGTGCGAGAGCATTGAGTTGGGATGCAGAAGTGGAAGAGAATGCGAAGAGAGGACCACGGGTCGAGGCGAGACCAGTCGGCGTAGACTTCGAGCTGAGTCGGTGTCAGCCACATGCAGTTCTCATAGGGACAAGAATGGGAGCATCGTACGAGCTAAAATGCCGGAACAGCGGCTACGAGAGCAGTCCGCTTACAGTTGCCTTCTTTTGTCCCAAGATCGCCTGCGATAAACCACCGCCGCTCGAGTGACCGACGAGGACGACATCACGTCCCTCGCGTTTGTCGCCCAAGCCATCCCTGCGAGAACATCGCCTCGAGCATTGCCGCGTTGTGAAGAATACCATGCGCAGGTAGCCAGGTGCCCAGCTACGACCGTGACCACGCATCGAGATGGCGTAGCAGGGTATACCGCGCGCGGAGAGGTGAGTCATGTACTCGAGCCAGACCCATGCAGGCCCATGCCGCCATGCACAAAGAAGACAGGGCTTTCGCCGCGCGTGGCGCAGGAAGCGGAGGGGCAGCATAGAGGATTTCGAGGTCGCCTGAGTGGTGTGGGGATGAAGTGGCGTTCGACGCCAGCAGGCGCTGGTGCGGGCTCGCAGGACGGGTTGTTCGTCCACCGCAGGTAGCGACAGGACAAGCACAAGCCAGTCATTTGCTGGAAGATGGGGTGGATGAGAGAGCAGGGGTAAGACTTGTAAGAGTTGTGTGTCGGGCAGGGAACGATTCTTGTTGAGCTTAAATGGCGAGGATCCCGCGGCGTTTGAACGCCTACCAGGGCAGGCACGTAGGATGACTCGATTCTTTCCGAGGCGTTCCGTGAAGGCGGAAGCATGGTCGGAGCAGCGATGAAACATTGAAAACCTGAGAGCGCGGTGAGGACCGGGTGACAACGCGACAGGCGGCGGAAGGACTGCAGGCTCGGACCGGACCCCCGGCAGGTCGGCCAAGGATCGTCTACATATGGAAGGTCCCCGGCTGGTGGTGCCTTTTAGTGCGTGACTGAGGACAAGTGAGCGGAGGATATCAAACAAGATCGGGTGAGTGACGTCGGTTTCGTAAGTCCGCAGACAAGGACTCATGTTTAATGGTTCGAATTTCGCGACACTACGGCGACGTACTGGCACAGAAGATGGAGGAGGCGGAAGAATGAGCAGGTAGCGTGACAAGATGTCTGCGATTGGATGCGATTCGGGATTGGATGTAACGGTAAAGGCAGCGCGCGAACGACCTGAGGGGCAGTGCATCTAAACACTTAGAAGGTCGAGCCCTCCGGCGGCTGGGGAAGCTTCCTGTTGTTGAAGTTGCCATCTCGCTGGTAGAAGACGATGTAGGTGAGCTTTGAACAAGTGAAAGACCGTGGCACGGGGGACTACTGACCGACGAATCTCTCGACGAGGAGGGTCTCGATCGAGTTGGAACGCGACCAGTTGGTGAGAACGGGGAGCTTGGCGGGGTCGATAGTCCCGTCAGTTGGCTCACGAAGGGGATGTTGATACGCGAAGCGAATCCTGATGGTAGGCGGCTGGTCTGGGGTAGTCGTCGCCACACACGATCTCGAGCGAGTAGATCCGGTTTCTCGTGTACAGTCTGCAGCGGCATCAGTATCATCCCAGGTAGAGCTCATTCAGAGCTATTCACGTGACCAGGTCCGATGGTGCCAGTCCACCTCGACATCTTGATGTCTTCGCCGCCATCTGCGAGACTGTGCGAGCACGAGCCGTCACTGATGCCCTTCTCGCCCTTCTCGAGCTCCTCGAGAAGACGGAAGTTACGCGGGACTGCAATGCTGTCAGCAAATATAATTAAATCTGGGGGACAATGAGGGGGAAATTACTCTTTGCCATTTGTAACGGACGCGGTCGGGAGCAAGAGAGGTGAGAGATCGGAGTGCAAGCGTCTCTTGATCACCGCCTCTTACCTCGCGCGCAGCCATGTTCCGAGGCGGCCAGCCCAGCCCCTACGACGACATCGTCGGTCAGTAACTGACTCTATTAAGCAATCAGGAAGTGCTGATATTGTCCTAGTCAAAGCGACGGATGAGAACAGACAAGCGAGAACTGGGAGATCATCCTCAACCTCTGTGACAAGGTAGTGGACGAGGGCGAGTCTGGGTACGTGCATGGCTGCGCTCACTGCAATCAACCGGGAGCTCACTGCGAGACAGGGCGAGGAATGTTATAGCCGCCGTCTTGAAGCGGCTAGTGCACCGCAACCCCAACGTACAGCTGTACGCGCTGGCTGTTGTCGAGGCCCTCTCCAGAACTGCGGCAAACAGATCCACCGTGAGATCGCTTCGCGCTGTTCACCCAAGGTCGAAGCTCGTGATGGACCGCGTGAGTGCCTGGGTTCTGGCTGTGATGATGACGCCCCCGTTGTGCTCTCTGCGCTATCGCCGCCCACCCTTGTGTCTCAACGAGCCACTCGAGAAACGCATCTGTGTCTCGTGCGAGCCAAGGAGGGCACTCAGCGAGGCGTGATGAATTGTGACGGAGTGGCATGCCCGTGCCGCAGCGCCAAATTGATTCGCTGACGCCAATCCGCAGACTGCCCACGACAAAGTCAGCGCAAAGTCTTGTCGCTCATCGCAATCGGGACCGAGGAGTGGCAGAACGATCCGTCACTGTCCATCATGGAAGAGACCTATTCAAACCTCAAAGCTAAGAGTAGGTCTTTTTGTATATTGGAGCCACAACAGAGAAACTGATCTCGCTCCTCAGACTTTAAATTCGACGCGCCTGCTGAACCACCGCCACCACAAGTAGAAGATGATATCCGTAGGCGCGAAGAAGAAGAGTTACAGCGCGTTCTCGAGTTGTCCATGAACGACAAAGGCGGTCGTCCTGCATGGTCCAGCGGCTATTCGGCTGCCCGTCATCCTCTTCGTCTGCACCTCCCCTGCATCTTCGTCGTCCTCGGCACAAGGTCCGGCACCGGCGTACTCTCAGCCAAGCCGCAGCAAGAACCATCCCGGCCAGCGCCTGCCCCGGCCTATGTCCCGCCCGCAGCACCTGTCGCCACCAGCTCCACACCAGTCCAGATGCCGCGAGCTGCGTCCCTCGCAAGCCCGACGATGGCTCCTGTAAACACTGCCAGTACCACTGGCACCTCGAGTGTGACCGTGTGCGCGCGCTGCACGCATTCGAGCCGACTGAGCCTGGTGAACTTGCATTTGATAAAGGCGACATCATCAAGGTCGTGGACCGCAACCAAGGACTGGTGGCGTGGTCAGCTGCGCGGACGCACAGGCATCTTCCCAAGTCAACTACGTCGAGTCTCTGCCGGATCCTACACCGCCGAGCTCGCCAAGGAAGCCGAACAGGAGGCAGCTGTGTTTGCGCAGGCTGCCAACATCGACAAGTTGCTCAACATGCTGCGCCTGTTTGACCCGGCCAAGGACAATCTGGCTGACAACGACGAGATACAGAGCTGTACCGTTCGAGTATGGTCCTACGACCCAAGATTGTCAAGTTTTTATCGACAAGTACAGCCAGAAGCGCAATGATCTCGTGTTCATGAACGAGAGCTTTGTCAAGGCGCGCAGTATCTTTGAGCGCATGATGGAGGACAGCTTGGCTCGGCACACCGGACGTGAGTACTGATATATCGTTCTGCCAGATCACCTGACGCGACGCTTTCAGTGTACGCTGGTCGCCAACCTCCCGGGCCGCAGCGCCCAGAAGGACAGCCGTATGGCTGAATCCAACGCATACGGTCAGCCTGGGTACCCTGGCGTTCCATACGGACCTGGCACCCGACCGCTGCACCTCCGCATGGCCTGCAACCGCACCCGGCCAGCCTCAGCAGCAGCCTCCTCAGCCAGGCCCAGCATATGGTCCCCATCCACCGCACCAGCCTCCGCACGCGCATCCTGGCCAGCCCAGCAACCACCGCACGCACACCCCGGCCAGCCTCAGCCAGCCTCCCCACGCACATCCCGGTCAGCCTCAGCAGCCTCAACCCGACGCAGGTCCGCAGTACCCACCGCAGCCGTACGGCGATCCAGCGTTCGGCGGTTACTCCCAGCAGCAGCCCCACAACCGCCTGCTGGCCAGCCTCAGCAGGTCCCTCGGGCAAACACCAGCCACCCTATGGCGCCCAGCCGTACTCGGCTCCGCCGCAGGGCCAGCCAACGCAGGCCAGCCTCAGCAGCAGCCTGGTCAGCAGCCTTATGGATATGGCCAGCCACAGCCGCACCAGCAGCCTCCTCAGGTCAGCCTCAGACGCACCAACAGCAGTCACAAGGCCAGCCTCAGCCGCACCAGCAGCAACCTCAGGGCCAACCTCCGGCTCAGCAGCCTCAGTCACAGGCCCAACCGCAGCCCCAGTCCCAGCAGAGTTTGCCTGCCCAGCAGCCAGCGCAGCAGCAGCCTCCCGTCGGCACACCATCCGGCGGTCCTCCCGGCGGTCCCATCGCGCAGCTCCCCAGACGGCAAGTACCCGTATGACCCTGCAGGCCACTACACAGACCTGAACGTGCAGCTGGGCGCAGTATTATGCGCAGGGCGGCAAGGACCCAGCAGGCGCGGTGTACTTTGCCAGTGTGCCAGGTGTGACGGACGCCGCGCCGCCTGCAGCAGAGCCCACCAGGATGCACCAGACCTGTCGCTGTCGACTGCAACACCGACATCGCCGGTGCAGAGCAAGCATTCATTCAACTATGGCGGAGGCGCACCCGCGGCGGTCCGACGTCGCCGGGCCCGGAAGCGACCGCAGGCGCAGAGCGGATTCCCATCGCAGCCACAGCACCAGGGCGGGTTCCCCGCAGCCGCAACAGGTCGGATATGGCACGCAGTCTCCGCCTCCAGGTGGGGCCCTGGGTATGGCGTACAGTCTCCCGCCTCCCGGCCAGGCCGGATATGGCGCGCAGTCCCCACCTCCTGGAGGCATTGCGGGTCAGCCGGCACTGTTCCCTGGGCCAACGCAGCCACCGTATGCGACAGATGGGCAGCAGTCGCCGCAGCCAGGCGGCTTCCTGTGGCGCATGCAGGTCCAGGCGGACACCCGGCACCTGTGGGTTCGCCGCCACCCGGTGGACATCCGGGGCCGCACGGCGCACCGCAGGGATACGGTAATGTCGTACAGCAGCTTGCAGGCCAGTTTGGGCAGATAGGTCTGAGGAGCCGCAGTCGGCATCCTAAAGATATCGCTTAGGTCGGGTTTCATGTGTTCTTGCTCTTTGTGTCTCTCCTATATGACGATGGAACGGCATGTCTTACATATATCGAACGAAGGACATTTCTTCTTCTTCTTTTTCCTACTTCCTGTTTTGCTCACAAAAATAAACGGAGAGTGGCTGCGATCAGTTGAATCCTGCGCGCGCGCAAGCTGTCGGCTTGCGCTGTACGGGATTGCGCGCCCTGTCTTCTTGGGGTCGTCGATGTCTCGATGACGAGCAATGGGGACTGACGGCACTCTACGGCCGCGACCACCGTTTCCGTCGCTGTACGACCCGAGTCGCGAGGCACATGGCGACTGGGCCTATCAAAATGGCTTTGTCCTTGTCGAAAGCGAAGGTGAGCTACGCTGTCGCAGGAGGTCGGTGCTTCGGCTTTGCTCACATACTCTGGCCTGGTAGCCATATACAGGTTCACGCTGTACTGGCATCTGTTTTGCTGGTGCCTCTGTTTGTGTTGCCAGGCGTGTGGGCAGTCGCGATGCTCGCAGTGTCCACCATTCGCAGTCGGCGCACATCCAACAGAAACCCAAGCAGCAGCAGCAATAATAGCGCTGGCGGAGGTCCACGTCAACTACGCAGGACAGGCTCTGGACGCCGTACGTCGTGGTACAGCATGACGGGTCGCGGGTCGTGGTACCGTTCGTCGGATTCCGGCCCGTCTGCCTCGAGGTCTGTCGGATCGACGACAGTTGCACCAAACCGGCAGGACGCGCACGAAAGCGGGTATTACTGCTCGCGGCCCTGGTTATCCCGCTGCTGTTTGGACTTGTGGGAGCGGTGATTGCGTTCGTGCTTAGCGCATGCATTGGGTATGCGCTCGTCGGGTGTATGAAGTGACGGGATTCCATGTGAGCACTTGATCCTGTCCTTTGGAAGTCTGCTGCAGACCGTCATGATTGTCCTTGCGAGTCTGACCATCCTGTCTGGCTCTGCTAATCACTAACTTGTGCTTGTAGATCGTATTCGCTCGTCATCGACTACATCTAAGCCCACAAGCCCCACCCTCCCTTGCGACACAAACCACCCGCCTACATCCGAGGCACTATATTTGCTCGTCCTCAACCCTCGTAGACACTTAACCCCCTGATTGTTGTCACGGGCCTGCCCTCTCTTTGAAATTTTCTTGACTACATATTCTTCATCGTCACATATCAGAGATATCACGCCCACCGTCTTGATTTGTATTGGCATACCGCGCTGATTCAGACGGCTGCTAGAAATTGAACATTCCTGTCGTCACCATGCGTCGGGTAGATTGCACCGAGTTTCCGTCCGCACGGGCTTTGCGCGGGTCTACGAAAAAATGCTATGAGCTCAAATGGTACCGCAGGATGTCGACATGGTTGCTACCGTTTTGTCTTGACTGGTGGATTAGGTGGAGATGGGTGTGCACATACTCTAGACGTCATGATGCGCAAGCCAGGCGGCGCGTGAACTCATCTCTTCCTCATCCTCTGGTCGCGCCTGCACCCACGATGCCGAGCGTCGACTTGGTGCTCGTGTTCCGCACGAACAAGACACTTCCAAGCAAGAAGCTATCGATGAAGCCAAGGCGGCCGACTCCGAGTATTCGCAGCTGCTCAATGCACTCAACAGCGAGGGTTACAGCGCTGCAGGCCGGCGCGGCGATGGCGAGGACCTGCTCGTCTTTGTACATGCCCTGGCATAAGGTCACCGAGCTCATTCGCAAGGACCAGTAAGCAAATGTCTCTGAGCATGTTGCTTGAGCTCACGTTGATTGTAGACAATCCGACTTCCTGCACGGCCTCCCGTCGTCCTCGCTACCCATCCTTGCGGAAGACCTCCAACCTACTAAACTATCGGCTGCCAACCGTCTCCGATTGATTTACTCGCATCTCACTTCCACGCTCGCCGAGGGCGGTCTCGGCATTCTCCCAGAGAGCAGGACTGGCCGCGTCTGCGCAGCGTCACGGCTTCACGACGCCCACTTCAATGACGCGTGGACGCGTTCGTGGACCCGCGAACAGAAGGGCTTCGGGCCTCTTCGCCGCACTCGACAAAATGAAGGATCAGGTGCGTGTCTTGCACGCGTCGTCAAGCATGCAATGTCACTGACCATTCAATGCACGTGACGTAGTTTGGCGAAGAGGTCGCGTTGTACTTCAGCTTCCTCTCGTTTTACGCCAAGTCGCTTTGGTTCCCGCCGGCCTCGGTGTCCTCTTCTTCCTGACTGCGAAAGCCACAGCGTCGTTTACTCGGGCCTGCTCTGCCTATGGTCAGTGACATTCGTCGAGTGGTGGCGTATTCGGGAGCGCGTCATTGCCATCCGCTGGGGCTCTCAAGGTGCCCGTACTGTCGAAACGTCGCCCCGAGTTCGTTGCTTCGCCAAGCACGATGACCCAGACGTCGAGGACTTCCCCGGTACATTCGGGAAGGCCGCACCGCCGCAGGTATCCCCGTCATCCTCATCTTTGCTTTGATGCTGGCTGGCCTCAATACCGCCATCTTCACGTTCGAGGCCTTCATCACCATACTGTATACCGGGCTGCTCAACCAGTACATCGTGAGTGTCTCCGCAACGCTCCCTCACCATGTTGCACCGCTAACCGATTTCCTTGACAGTCGTTTCTGCCGACCATCCTGTTTGTGGGTCTGATTCCGCGTGTGCTCGAGCAGCAGCACAAGATGGCCCGCAAGCTTACCGAGTGGGGAGAACCACAAGCACCGTAGCAGCCACGAGTCGTCGCTCACCGTCAAGGTCTTTGCACTCTCCGCCGTCGTCGCATACCTCGGTCTCGCACTTTCCGCCTTCGTCTACGTTCCTTCGGCTCGCGCATCGCGCCGATTGTACGCCTTCGTGTCGGGTAGTCCTTCGGGTACCGACGGTGCTGCATCCGCCGAGCCTAAGCTTCGCCGCCGCTCAGTTCAAGCGCGGTGTCTCCGACATCCGACTCCGACGGCAGCCGCCTTCAGAAGCAGATGTTCGCATACATGGTGACCAAACAGATCGTTGGCGTGTTTCTCGAAATCGGACTTCAATGGTACTGCGCCTGGTGCAGAACGCACGCACTACCGGCTCGCTGCGCAAGGGCTTTTCGCACTCCATGCACGTGGCGAGGACAATGTCGCCGAGAAAGAGTTCCTGGAGGATGTGCGGCGGCAGGTGTCGTTGCCCGACTATACCGTCTTTGGAGACTTTGCGGAGATGGTGACGCAGTTTGGATATGTGGTGTTGTGGTCGACGATTTGGCCGCTTGCACCGGCGATGGCGTTCCTCAATAACTGGCTTGAGCTGCGTGGGGACGCGTTCAAGATCGCCAAGAACTATCGTCGTCCTATTCCCATGCGCACCGACACCGTTGGCCCATGGCTTGAGGCTCTGGTGTGTCCTTTTCTGCTACTTTTTTTATGCCCAGAAGCTAACGTCTGCACGCAGGCATTCATCTCGTGGCTCGCCGCTCTGACCAATGCCGCGCTCGTCTACATGTTCAACCCAGAGAGCAAGTCGACCATCGGCGGCGGCACCGCCTCGCCACACACCGCACACTCGGCCGCCGAGTCTTCGTTGAGCTCAGCCATCGCGGACCTTGCAAACACCGGCCATCCTGCTTGCACTGTCTTCTTCCCACGCCACCTCGCCGCTCGCTCTCTCGTCGCGCACCTACTCAACCGGCTGTTCTGGGAGCGCGCCCGAGCAGAGGCTTGCAACACAATGAATCGCCAGGTCAAAGAGGTATCTCAGGCTGTGCAGACCCAGGTGCAGACGCCCGCCGCGAGCTTTGTGGGTGCAGGTGGCTTTGTGGGTGAGGTGGAGAAGGGATGACGGGTTCTGGGAGAGGGAGGAAGGGGAAGGGAGAGCTGAGCAGGCGGTTGAGGAGGCGTGGACCCTGAGGAACGTCTTTTCGGACAGATAGTTAGCCTGCCTTGATACGAACAGTACAAACGAACTCTTCGCGCAAAAACATGTACTCTATACGAGCTTGAACTATGGAGTGACGTCGAGCTGAGGCTAGCCGCTGGTATGTTTTCTGGTACATGTTCAGACCAGCCGGAGGCTAGAAGTTGTGGTGGAGGTCCGTCAGAAGGGTTTTCAAATGCAAAATTGTCGAGTCTGGCGTGGCTATCTGGTCAATTCCGGCTGTCGAGACATGCAGGAACCATGAAATGAAAGCGGCGTACAGGATTGAGCACTCACGATAGGTCCAATCGCCGCCAGTGTGTAATCGCCGAGGTGCATGGATGCATATCCCGGCTGAACTCGACCTTGGTGCTCTTTCTGTACACTCATATATATCTTCGCTACCAAAATGAGGCAATTTTGACTCAAAGGCCGTGTTCTCCTGTCTGGGTGTCTCAGAAAAATGCCGTCACTGCTGCTCTCGTTCTTTGCCAGAAGGAATTGTCGTCATTTACGGTTCCAGCGACAAGCAATACCGCACACAACTGATCGTAAAAAACTACAAGTGGTCTAACTTGAGGGGGTCACTGGGTACGAGAAAGATGACCAGCAGTACCTTGGCGCCAGCATGCAGTCCAGTTTTCACCAACATACAAACACTCTCAGCGGGCGCGATTACGATGCGATGTCGACCGATGACCATCGTGCAGGGTGATATCTGCAGGAAGTTGCGGTACAATTCAGGTATCCAGAGAAGTAGCCGGTCCGGGCGGAGTCACCAGCCACCCGCCATCGAGCGAGGCAGAAGCCAGTGTTGCGGCGGCATCGTTTTCGCTCGCCGAAGACAGCGACCGAGCTGTCTGTACATTCCAGATACGGATTGTGCAGTCATTGCTGGATGATACGATGGACTGTCCGTCGGGCGTTATGGCCACAGAGCGCACCCAGAATTGATGACCCCGCAGTGTTGCGATAGCGTTACCGTCACCGCGTCCCAGAGGCAGACGGTCTTATCATTTGAGCCACTAACGATGAATCGGTCGTCATATGAGTAGAGACCGAGTTGACCCATTTCGCGTGGCCGTCCAGCGTGAGGGTGTGCTGTCCCGTGGCAAGGTTCCAAACGTGGGCGACTCCACTGAATTCACCTGTGACGATGTGCGTTCCGGATGGCGAGAAGGAAAGATGAGCTGTTTTACTAGAACGAGGCACGGGCAGGCTGACCGGTCGCTGAATACCACAGATAAAAACGTCCATCGTCGGTCCCAGCGCCAATTAACCGGCCATTTGGCGAGAATGCGACAGATTTGACTTGCGCTTCACAAGTCAGTGGACCGATCGTCGAAGGCTGTCCTGTCGCGGGATCCCAAAGAGCACAGTGTGGTCATCCGTTCCACCAGCAAGTAATGACGCATCTGGCGCGAACGCGATGGCGAGCACATACTCATCATACCCATGATAAGCACGCGGCAGCTCCCGATCAAATCACCTGTGTGCATATTCCAAAGGCAGACAGCGTGATGACGTCGATGCGAGCCAGTGCCCATCCGACGAGAGGGTTACTGAGAACACAGCGGTTGAGTGTTTCAGCAGCGGTCCCAGTACCAGGCCACCAGTATGCACATCCCATACATAAACAAACGCATCGTTGCAGCCAGATACGATGAAGGAGCTGTCGGACGAGGCCGCCACGGCACTCACTATGGCATTGTGTGCTTTAAAGGTTGAACTTTCGCTTGACCACTAGAGGCATCCCAGATACGGACAGTACCGTCTGCAGAGCTGAGGTGATGTACAGCCCATCTGGCGAGAATGCAGAGCTGATAAAATGACTGTGACCGGTAAAGCAGATGAAGAAGCTTCGCTTGCGTCCTGCCCTAATGTCCAGAGGCGAACGGTGCGTTCAGCTCCTGGGCCACCAGCGACCGTCCATCCGGTGAAACTGAACGGATCAAAACCCACCATTCCGGAAGCCCAGGGAGTGTTGTAACTTTTTTTGTCCCAGATCGGGGTTCCCAGAGTGCAATGTCGCCGTCGGTCAAACCTGAGGCGAGCTTCGTGCCATCTGGGAGAAGGATAGGCTGAGGATGCCAACGTTGGGATCACGAAGCGGCTCTCCCACAGCCTTCCACGTGTTCGCGTTCCATAATCGGATTGTCTGGTCATAAGAACCTGAGGCTAAGAGCTGACCGTCTGAGGAGAAAGCCAGCGCACTGACTCTCCGAGTGGCTGTTCAGCACCGTAAGCTCAGTACCCTTCTCGACCTTCCATATCCGTACTGTTTTATCCTCGACGCCGACGCAAGGAGAGCCGCTCGACGAGAACACAACAGAGTTGACTTGGCGAGAGGGCCACGCAGCTGCCGCATGTTCGGCACCCCGGTCAGATTGCTCCAAATGCATACTATACCAGCTTCAGTGGCCGAAGCGAGGCTCTTGCCGTTGGGGGGAGAATGCAACGGAATAAACGGAACTGTCGCCGCTACGCAGTGGCGAGACTGGTTCTTCACCACGACGAGTGTCCCAAATCCGCACGGTACCGTCTGAACCTCCCGAAGCGACAAAACGACCATCGGGCGAATAAGCGACGGAATTGACAGAATCTCGTGACCGATGAAAAAGTCATGACTAGCCGACCTCCGTGTCGGTCAATACCGTGAGTCTCGACGTCAACCAGACCTGTGCAAAGCGGGTAGAATGTATAGATGAGAGAGTCCTTCGCATCGAACGGAGAGCCGAGAGATAGATGTGCGGTGCGCTTCGCGCGATCGCCTCCGCGAGACGAAGCGACGAAGGTATTGGCGTCACGAAGGAATTGTGATATATCGGTCGACTGAAGCTAAAGAGAAAGTTAGCGAACGCGTGGAAGGGTAGCACTAGGTGACGTACTGCTGAGACTGCGATGTTGAGCATTGCAGTGGCCTCCGTCGGACCTGACTGAGGACACTCATCACCAAACCAACCAGAACAGAAGTTGGGAAGAATGGCTAGTTTGACATCTCGAACTAGTGCAGTCGGTTCTGGCAGGTCAGCGATGTGATATATCCAGTTGAGGCATGAGTACTCCAAGGACAGTGTGAGGCTGTCGGGTTTTGTCGACGCGTTCCGCTCGTACGAAGAGCTACTACGTGACACGTTGAAGTGAAGCCGCTTTTCATCCACTGAAGACATCCGCGCGCAAGGGCTTTGTCCGAGGGCTATTGGAGAGTCGTAGGTTGGCGGGGGCACGCTCGCGAGGTAGTCGCCAAACGACGGCATGGAGCGTTCGTATCCCGGTTCATCATCATCGCTCGGCACGTAAACAGTGGCTGTAGATGTCGCAAGGAGTCGCGAAGAAAGTCTGTGTCCAATTCAAGAAACCTGCGCCAGGGCGGTGACTGATAGTGGTGAGCGAGCGGCGAGGATGTGCACGCGAGGTGACACCGTGTTGTCTCAAGTTCTCAGCGTCGATCTTGGTCGTATCCAATGCCCGGTGAGCATGAACTCGTAAATGGTGTCAAGCGGGCCAGTGACCACTTCACTTTGGCCTACCACTGACAATGCCTTCTGCAGCCGTGTCGTGCGGCCCGCCACGGACTCGGCCCCTGTGACATATTTGATCACGGTGGAGGCGAATATGAACAACCCGTTCGAGAGGTGGCGAGTGCCACGTTGGCCTCAGTGTACCACGGCTTGGCACTGGCGAGCGGTTTCTTCTGAATGCATCGTCGATGAACAGCTGTATATCTTTGGTGACCTCGGCTGTCTCCCGATCATGCGTGTAACTGTAGAATCTCATTGTGAGCTCGATCTGAGATTGGCTACCAAGAATGTGGGTCTCTGGCCGCGACGAGGATGAATTTGATGTTGGCAGTGCACTCAAACGTCGCAATCGCCGTGAGTAGCTCAGCGAGCTCTCCCTCTTTCGCGCACTCGCGTCGAGAGCGTCGATCACGAAGAAAATCGGGCGTTTCTCCGACGCAAGTGCTGACAATGGTCGCTGAAGCAGACGTTTGATCTGGGCTGACGGGCCTGTACCCCAACGACGCTCGAGTTCGGCTGATTTCTGCAGCCAGCTCGACCGCAAACTTCGCAGACTGGCGTGAGAGCCGTACTGCGAGCGTCGGGATTATTCGCCGCACGTCAGTCATTGCTTCACATTGTTAGTGCGAGAGCAGAAGAACGAGCAAAGCATGACCACAGGTCACCGTCCAGTATGTGGCATAGAGTAAGCGCGACAGCCGTCTTGCCCGTTCCCGCCATTCCAGCTAGCCAGAAGATACGCTTGGTGTCTTCTTTACCCATGCCAAGAATTTGTCCAACACTCCGCGTCGCGTGCCGGGCATGCACCCAGCGTCCTTGACTGCGCGATGTGCGACGCCTCGTCAACACGCCGCGGACCGAGAACTTAGTGGTGTAAGACGATGATCAGCTGCAGACATCGAACTCTTACTGGTTTTAATGGTTTGCGTGGTTTGCTTCTGTGGTGCGTGTAATGTCAGCACTGGGAGCGACCAGCATCCCAAGACAACTCAACGTACCCATCGCTCCAGCTCTTTCTTCATCTTCATCTCCTCTGCAGATGGTAGTCTCTGTGAAGCCAGGTTTAGATTATAGTAGCGCAGAAGACGATTGCGCACTGAGAGGATGTCATTCACGGCGATCTCGACTCGAATCGTGCTTTCGTACTGTCAACGAGCGTAAATACCAACAGCTTAGGAAAGCCCCAAGTCTGTGCTCACAAGAAAGCGCCTCGATAAGAGCAGAAATTTGTTGAGGAGGTCCTTGACTGGGACAACGTCTGCGTTTGACTCAGCACTCTGTCTGGGCAGCCCACGTTTCTCCTTCGCCTCGACGCAAGAGAGAAGCTGCCCGAACGAGCTGTGATAGCGCGTCAATATGAAATATTTGAGTCGTTTACGTTTATTTACCAGGCGATATTGTCGAGTCGTAGCTTTAGATTCGGGTCCAGGTCATGGCCCTTCTGCCATATGCGTTGGTCACGGCGTTCAGCTGCGCTGAGCTTGCTCGAGCTTCTCGTATTCGTCTTTGACCTTTGCAGTGCGCTGTAACATAGAAATCAGCATCGTATAATGAGGCAAGACATACATGCATGCCTCGCAGATGTCCCCAGATCTTTGACGACGCCAGTCAGAACGGCCTTGAGCGGCAGGCATAGATCAGACCCGTCACGTGCCGCTGCAAGCAGCTCGTAGATGGCCGACCCTGCTGTCGCAACAGCGGTTGGCGGTGCTTGCGGGTCGGCATGCGGTGTTTATTCGAAGGCGGCGCCGGCGGATGGGATCTGCAGGAGGAGGAGGTACTGGAGACGGTGCACGCGAGCCAGGACGCAGCTTGTCGGCCAGCAAAACCGGCCTTCTTCTTCACTGACTTGAACACACTCATCGTAGCGGATCAGACTCTGGGTGCTCAGAGGAAGGAACGCACGCGCACTGCAGTACGACGAGGGAAGGATGAGCGTTGTTTTTGGGCATCGCCCGATGCCCGTTGGTATTGCCGTTGCAAACATTCCGAAGAGTCGCGGCATGTCCTGGAAGACCCACAGGCGTAGTCAGCGAAACCAGAGCTGGGCTCTGTCGATCCGAGACGGACATGTCTTGACCCAGATAGCTGTCGCCGAGTGAATCGTCGATAAACACCGTGAAGAGTCAAGCGTTTCGCAAATTGTTGGCGACGGTCTTTCACCCAAGTGACAGTGGAGTAGCTGCGGTGAAGTTTTTGGGTCACTTACAGTACTGGTACCAAGGAGGGGATTGCTGACTAGGAGCGTTCCTCCGAGCCTCGGGTGCTCTGACTAAGACCGGCGCCTGACGGGCCACGCCCACAGG
Source organism: Acanthochlamys bracteata (assembly GCA_019914995.1). Classification (NCBI taxonomy): domain Eukaryota; kingdom Viridiplantae; phylum Streptophyta; class Magnoliopsida; order Pandanales; family Velloziaceae; genus Acanthochlamys; species Acanthochlamys bracteata. The sequence continues at coordinate 29,572 of JAFKAK010000453.1, forward strand.
GCCGCTTTCTCTAACGAACCAGCCTAAAGCGGGGCGAAGGTGATGGAGGTGGACGAGGTGGGGAGGAGGGGGAGTAGAAGCATACCACGAGCAGCCTGCCTGCATTGCCGAAGGCCACCGGGCCACAACACGAG
>JAFKAK010000454.1:0-22500 GCA_019914995.1 Acanthochlamys bracteata
TTCGATCTATTCATCATACTATTCTATTGATTGGCAATTTGAGATCATTCCTTTACTTAAGTATCCTAGAGTATAAATAGTTAAGTATAAGGTAAGTATAAAAATACTTTATGATACAAGTGGTAATCATACATATATTACCAATTTGGTATTTTCTGAACGGAGCCTGGATACCTTTTTTGATTTTTATCTTTATCAATCCAAGTTAACCATAAATTCTCTTCTAGTTGATAATCTTGATCCCAAATATAAAAAATGGATCTAATTGCACTTCACGCTACGAATGATTGATTGATGGTTCAATCAATATTTCTTGGGTGAAAGAGAGGATATCTCGATCAGGGGAAGAACAGGTAAATCCCATATGACCCAATATGTCTGACAAGTCACTATACGTCAACCCAAACTGCATCTTCCTCTCCGGGACTCCGAAAAGGTACTTTTGGAACACCAATGGGCATTAAATAAATAAAAAAAATAAAGTACCATACTTCACTTTAATATGGAAACGTAAAAATGGGTTTATTGTCTTCATCATCTCTTTTTATGTTTATTCTATTTTATACATAAATTGGAATGTTCATAGAGGAAGAGAGAAAAAAAATATTTTAATGAAGAGGTCGGGTCGGTCAATGTATTTATTCCCTACCCCCCCAAAAATGGAACCAATCCTACCATTGCGTATTGATACTTATCGGATATAGAATAGATCTGCTTCTCTTTATTCTTACGAATAGAATTGTTCCTTTATTTCCAATTGAAGGGAATAAATATTAACCCTTTCTCATACGGAATCTACTGATACTGAAAAAGGTTAGATACATAGTATAGTTTTTTCAATGCGATAAAGTTACATAGTGTCTATTTTTCTTTGATAAAGGGGTATTTCTATGGGTTTACCTTGGTATCGTGTTCATACTGTTGTATTGAATGATCCCGGCCGATTGCTTGCTGTCCATATAATGCATACAGCTCTAGTTGCTGGTTGGGCCAGTTCAATGGCTCTATACAATTGGCAGTTTTGATCCCTCCGACCCCGTTCTTGATCAATGTGGAGACAGGGTATGTTCGTTATACCCTTCATGACTCGTTTAGGAATAACCAATTCGTGGGGTGGTTGGAATATTTACGGAGGAACTTCAACAAACCCAGGTATTTGGAGTTATGAGGGTGTGGCAGGGGCACATATTGTGTTTTCTGGCTTGTGCTTCTTGGCAGCTATCTGGCATTGGGTGTATTGGGACCTAGAAATATTCTGTGATGAACGTACAGGAAAACCTTCTTTGGATTTGCCCAAGATTTTTGGAATTCATTTATTTCTTTCAGGGTTGGCTTGCTTTGGCTTTGGTGCATTTCATGTAACAGGCTTGTATGGTCCTGGAATATGGGTGTCCGATCCCTACGGGCTAACTGGAAAAGTACAATCTGTAAATCCGGCGTGGGGCGCAGAAGGTTTTGATCCTTTTGTTCGGGAGGAATAGCCTCTCATCATATTGCAGCGGGTACATTGGGCATATTGGCGGGCCTATTCCATCTTAGTGTCCGTCCCCCTCAACGGCTATACAAAGGATTACGTATGGGCAATATTGAAACTGTACTTTCCAGTAGTATCGCTGCTGTCTTTTTGCCGCTTTTTTGTTGTTGCTGGAACTATGTGGTATGGTTCAGCAACTACCCCAATCAGGTATTTGGGCCGACTCGTTATCAGTGGGATCAGGGATATTTCCAGCAAGAAATATATCGAAGAGTTAGTGCCGGACTAGCCGAAAATCTGAGTTTATCAGGCTTGGTCTAAAATTCCTGAAAAATTAGCTTTTTATGATTACATTGGTAATAATCCGGCAAAAGGGGGATTATTCAGAGCAGGTTCAATGGACAACGGGGATGGGATAGCTGTTGGATGGTTAGGACACCCCGTCTTTAGAGATAAAGAAGGGCGTGAGCTTTTTGTACGTCGTATGCCTACTTTTTTTGAAACATTCCCGGTAGTTTTGGTAGATGGAGACGGAATTGTAAGAGCCGATGTTCCTTTTAGAAGGGCAGAATCAAAGTATAGTGTCGAACAAGTAGGTGTAACTGTTGAGTTCTATGGTGGCGAACTTAACGGAGTCAGTTATAGTGATCCCGCTACTGTTAAAAAATATGCTCGACGTGCCCAATTAGGTGAAATTTTTGAATTAGACCGGGCTACTTTGAAATCTGATGGTGTTTTTCGTAGCAGTCCAAGGGGTTGGTTCACTTTTGGACATGCTTCATTTGCTTTGCTCTTCTTTTTCGGACACATTTGGCATGGTGCTAGAACCTTGTTCAGAGATGTTTTTGCTGGTATTGATCCAGATTTGGACGCTCAAGTGGAATTTGGAACATTCCAAAAACTTGGAGATCCAACTACAAGGAGACAGGTAGTCTGATATACCATTACTTTGGTATCTTTGTCTCTATTTTTTGATTTGACATAGTGTACCGGGCAATATTGACTTGAATTGAATCACCATCCTTTCTTTTCTTTGACTCTTTCCCTTTCCTTATATGGTAAATGATCCAAAATGAATAGGTGTGGAAGCTATAATTGTAACCCACGATCGAATCTATGGAAGCATTAGTTTATACATTCCTCTTAGTCTCGACTTTAGGGATAATTTTTTTCGCTATCTTTTTTCGAGAACCACCTAAGGTTCCGACTAAAAAAATGAAATGATTTTCATTATCTCAATTTCAATTGAAGTAATGAGCCTCCCATATTGGGAGGCTCATTACTTCAACTAATCTCCGTGTTCTTCGAATGGATCTCTTAATTGTTGAGAGGTTGCCCAAAGCGGTATATAAGGCGTACCCAGTAAAGCTTACAAGTAAACCGGATATGGAGATGGCGACTAGGGTTGCTGTTTCCATTTTTAGATAATTTGAAGATCACAATGGATCTACGATAAGATCGTTTATTTACAACTACAACAGAATAGTATACAAAGTCAACAGATCTCAACCAATTATTAAATAGGATTTATGGCTACACAAACCATTGAGGATAGTTCCAAATCTGTTCCAAGACGAACTACTGTAGGGAGTTTATTGAAACCATTGAATTCAGAATATGGTAAAGTAGCTCCGGGCTGGGGACTACACCGCTTATGGGGTCGCGATGGCTCTATTTGCGGTATTCCTATCTATTATTTTGGAAATTTATAATTCTTCAGTTTTACTGGATGGAATTTCAGTAAGTTATTAAGTTTATAAGAACTATGAAATCCTAGTTTTAAATAAAAAAATGACTTAAGGCTCAGATTTCTAGACCTTTCTGGTAGTTCGACCGTGGATTTTTTGTTTCGGTGTTTCCGGAATATGAGTGTGTGACTTGTTATAATCGATCCTATTGATAATACAGAAGATAGGTCTGTCATCTCTATCAAGATGATTCTACCTCGTCGGATATTTATTCTAGTATCTGGAGCACGGAATATATATATATAGAATATATCAAGATTAGAAATATTTGAACTATGATTCATACCCCTATTTAGACCTCGCGACCGGACTCAAAAAAAATGCGAACAAACATAGGTATTTCCGAAATTAAACTATTTTTTCTTTCCGACTTATTTTGGTTTTGGAAAACCCCTTCTCTAGATTTTGTTAAGTCATTATATCCGTTCATTGAATAAGTGATGATCAAAAAAAAAGTTCTTACTCAGAGAACCCTTGAGTTTAGCTTGTAGCTTTATTAAAAAAAAAAAAGAAATCATCGTGGTTCTAGTATGAATCTAAGGTATCAATTGATTCATAGGGTCTCAACAAGAGAATTCCTATCATCTATCATATAGTAAAACAAAAGTCAATCTGCATTACGCAAAAAAAAAAAAAAAATAAATCAATAAAAAAATAGGAAAAAGAAGATTCAAAAGGCCTGTAACGATCAACATAGAAAAGAAAGACGGATGAGCCAACTTGATATTTTTGGCATTATCATCACAAATAAGAGATTCGAATTTTTGTTTCTTCCTATATTCAGGGCAAATCGGGCGGCTAAGTTTTTTTTCTTTCTATTACATATCCGTTGAAGCCGGTATTTGTGTCTTTCTGCTTGAGCCGTACGAGATGAAATTCTCATATACGGTTCTTAGAGAGAATCCCTTTTGGTTACCTATCTCAATAAAGTATATGATTGGTTCGAGGAACGTCTCGAGATTCAAGCGATTGCAGATGATATAACTAGTAAATATGTTCCTCCTCATGTCAACATATTTTATTGTCTAGGAGGATCACACTTACTTGTTTTTAGTACAAGTAGCTACAGGTTTTGCTATGACTTTTTACTATCGTCCAACCGTTACAGAAGCTTTTTCCTCTGTTCAATACATAATGACTCAGGTCAATTTTGGTTGGTTAATCCGATCAGTTCATCGATGGTCAGCAAGTATGATGGTTCTAATGATGATTTTGCACGTATTTCGTGTATATCTCACAGGTGGTTTTAAAAAACCTCATGAATTAACTTAGGTTACAGGTGTGGTTCTGGGTGTATTGACTGCATCCTTTGGTGTAACTGGTTATTCCTTACCCTGGGACCAAATTGGTTATTGGGCGGTAAAAATCGTGACAGGCGTACCTGAAGCTATTCCTGTAATAGGATCGCCTTTAGTAGAGTTATTACGTGGAAGTGCTAGTGTGGGCCAATCCACTTTGACCCGTTTTTATAGTTTACACACTTTTGTATTGCCTCTTCTTACTGCCGTATTTATGTTAATGCACTTCCCAATGATACGTAAGCAAGGTATTTCAGGTCCTTTATAGAGACCAATCATAGATATTTATAATTGATCATATATATTTCGGGAGGAAAATATAGTATTTCATTGCTACAAATATGTATTATTGAAAAAATAAAATAAGACATGTTATTTGGATACTTCTCTTCAACTCCAGTATTGTATTCCTTATTTGATACGAATAGTTGAAGTGGATTCTCCGAAGAAGATGGATTATGGCAGTGTGTGACTTGAACTATTAATTGGGCCATGCAGATATAGGATTTTATCCGCCACATTAGAATTCACAACCAAATGTGTCTCCACATCCAACCAACACGTAAGTCCCCCTACGTAGCAGAGGATAGGCCGGTTCGCTTGAGGAGAACCTTTTCTATGATCATACCCGAATCATGTTATGCATGAACAGGCTCCGTAAAATCCCGTAGAATAGAATAAGTGGTGTGTGACACAGTCAAATTATGTTCTAGTTAGTCCACTATACTTTTTTTATTTATTTATAGTATGGAAATGCATTCATTTCCTCTGCATCGATCTGATCTATGATACTATCAGGTGATATAAGGGATCTAAGGAAGAATAGAGGTTATACTTTATTAGTAACAAGTAAAAACTTTGTATGGAAGAAAATTGAGATGATATTGGGGATACAAAGACATGAGACAATCCAAAAAGCACTTGATCATGATAAAATTTATAAGCCTACTTGGATATTGAGCATTTACTTCTTTGTAAGAACGGAATTTTTCGCAATAAATAAAATAAATAGTTAAATAGTTGCAATCACAGAAAATGGAATCTGGTAAATCTTTTCTTACATCATTATATCTTATCATCATATATATATGTGTATATATGTGAAATGTATGAAATATAGATTTTCTATGAATCTAATCTATTTCTGTCATTCCTTTGATTCTTGCTCGAGCCGGATGATGAAAAATTATCATGTCCGGTTCTTTCGGGGGATGGATACATAAGAATTCACCTATCCCAATAACAAAGAAACCTGACTTGAATGATCCTGTATTAAGAGCTAAATTGGCTAAAGGAATGGGGCATAATTATTATGGTGAGCCCGCATGGCCAAATGATCTTTTATATATTTTCCCAGTAGTAATTCTTGGTACTATTGCGTGTAATGTAAACAGCGGTTCTAGAACCGTCAATGATTAGTGAACCGGCGGATCCTTTTGCAACTCCTTTGGAAATATTACCCAGTGGTATTTTTTCCTGTATTTCAAATACTTCGTACAGTACCCAATAAGTTATTGGGCGTTCTTTTAATGGTTTCAGTACCACTGGGATTATTTACAGTACCCTTTTTAGAAAATGTCAATAAATTCCAAAATCCATTTCGTCGTCCAGTAGCTACAACAGTCTTTTTGCTTGGTACCGCAGTAGCTCTGTGGTTAGGTATTGGAGCAACATTACCTATTGATAAATCTCTAACTTTAGGTCTTTTTCAAATTGATTCAATCGTGAAATACCACGATGTAAGTATCTAAGGAATAGTTGCTTCGAAGTGAATCTTACCTAGATACCTTAATTTTATTATGATTCATTCCCATGAAAATGTGGATTGGTTGAAGATTAAAAACAATTTTCTTTTCTTACTTTTTTTTTTAGAATTTTGCATCTTCTTTCTATTTAGAAAGAAGATGCAAAATCTAACAATTAAAATGAAAACCTATTCTTAGGTAAATCAATTTCCGAAATGCTTCCGTAAAGTGTCAATATCTCTTTTACATCCTCTATGCAAAAATATTCAATTCTCATAAGATCTTCTTGACTGTTACTCAAAGGTCAATAATGTATGTATATTGGACCTTTTTTGAGACAATATAAGTTCTGGAAGGCAACTCTAATTGGTCAATAAAAAGACATTTCAATGGAATTTCTTTTTCGTTTTTCTTTAGATTAGTTAATCTATCTTGAAAGGTAAAAAGGGTAGAGTAAACTTTTTTTTTTTATTTTCCTCGAGAATAATGTCCCCTTCCTCTCCATGTAGAAAGGAATAAATAAATCAATCAAATTACGAAGCTTCATAAAGTCTTCTTTAGGAGTTAAACTTCCATTTGTCCATATTTCTAGAAATAGTATCTCTTGTTTTTCATTTCCGTTACCATAAGAATGAATACTATGATTCGCATTTCGAACAGGCATGAATACAGCATCTATAGGATAACTTCCATCTTGAGAATTATTTGTGGGGTTCATACGATATCCACGGTCTCTCTTGATTTGTAATCAATACACAAATCAATTGGTTCTGTCAGGTTAGCTATATGTTGTGTTGTGTCAACTATTTCCACAGAAGGTGGTAAGATGATATCTTGAGCAGTTACATATCTTGGACCCTAACGCAAATGGATGCGTCTCTAATTCCATACAAATTACTTCTCAATACAATTTCTTTCAAATTTGTTAAAATTTCATGTACTGATTCTTCAATACCAACTATCGTAGAATATTCGTGTGGTACCTTCTCAAATTTTGCACTTGTAATACATGTTCCTTCTATTTCTCCAAGTAAAGCCCTTCGCATGGCGATACCTATAGTATCAGCTTGACCTTTCATAAGCGGAGACAGAACAGAAACGACCATAATAAAGGCGCTTACTGTCTACTCTTGATTCAACACACTTCCACTGTAGTGTTCAGTGGATCCTGCTATTTCCTCTCGAACCATACTAATATTCTAATTTGATCAAATTATAGAATCATTTATTTCTCTTGAAATATCTTTCATTCTTATTTCTACACACGTCTTTTTTTAGGAGGTCGACATCCATTATGTGGCATAGGTGTTACATCACGTACGAAACTCAATAGTATACCACTTCTACGAATGGCGCGTAATGCTGCATCTCTTCCGAGACCGGGACCCTTTATCATAACTTCTGCTCGTTGCATACCTTGATCAATTACCGTACGAATAGCGTTTACTGCTGCTGCTTGAGCAGCATAGGGTGTCCCCCTTCTTGTTCCTTTAAATCCAGAAGTACCAGCAGAGGCCCAAGAAACCACCCGCCCCCGTACATCTGTAACAGTTACAATGGTATTGTTGAAACTCGCTTGAACATGGATAACTCCTTTTGGTATTCTACGTCCAATCTTGCGTGAACTAATACGTCCATTCCTACGCGAACCAATTCTTGGTACAGGTTTTGTCATATTTTATCATCTCATAAATATGATTCATAAATATACAGAAAGGTACGGAGATATCCGTTTGATCTTAAAACACGATCCTTTATTTTTTTTTATGGTTCTTTTTTTAGATAAAAAAAAGTATTATCCTTGTCTTTGTTTATGTCTCGGATTGGAACAAATGACTATAATTCGTCCGCGCCTCCGGATCAGTCGACATTTTTCACAAATTTTACGAACAGAAGCCCTTATTTTCATATTTCTGATTCCTTACTTTAATTCTGAATTTACTTCTTGGAAGAAAATAAGTCTCTTGAATTTTTTAACTTCAAATTATATCCCCATGAAAGTAATGCTTAAAAGAATCACTTAATCGTTAGAATCTTTGTTACGAAGTCTATAAATTATACGTCCCTGGTTGAATCATAACGACTTACTTCGATTTTTACTCTATCTCCTGGTAATATCCGTATAAAACTGCCGGATCCTTCCTGAAACATAACCTAAATTAGATCTTCATTATCTAAACGGACCCGGAACATACCGTTGGGAAGTGATTCCGTAATTAAACCTTCGTGAATCAATTTTTTTGTTCTTTCATTCCAGGCAATCCCCTTGAAGTATCAACTAATGGAGGAAGAGTTATATAACTCACTGGAGGAAGAGTTATATAACTCACTTTTCCTCTCTATTTCATAAATTAGGAAGTTCGAGATAAAATTAGGATACCAGAGGGTAGGGTCACCATATATAACACAAGATTTCTCCTCCAATTTTTTTCTAGTCGGCTTCTCGATCTGTCATTATACCTCGAAGTAGAAAAAATTACAATTCCCATTCCCCCTAAAATCTTAGGAATTCGTTGATAATTGGAGTAGATTCGTAGACCAGGCCGGCTGATACGCTTTAAAATAGTTCTATATATTCCTTTCCTAGTCTTTCTATGTCGCAGGGGTTGAAACCAAGAAATTTTTGTTACTTTCTGATGTTTACGTACGTTTTCAATAAAACCTTCTCGTAGAAGTATTTTAACGATGTTTTCAGTTATATTAGTAGATGCTATTCGAACTGTTCCTTTTTATCAGGTCAGCATTTCTTATAGCAGTTATTATATCGGCAATAGTGTCCTTACCATGACGAACTATAATCTTTTGTTCTTGTTAAAAATGATATAATCAACATGCTTTTTTTTTTTCATTTTTCAAAGTATATGCGTGAGACACAATCTACTAATTGATTTATTTCCGATACCTTACCTACTACCTAATATATATTTTACCTACTATATCATATTTTCATCTATCTTATCTACTTACTAGTATTTATAATACCTCGGGCGCTAATGAAACTATTTTAGTAAAATTTAACTGCCTCAATTCCCGAGCGATCGCACCAAAAACTCGAGTTCCTTTTGGGTTTCCTTCTTGATCAATGACAACTGCTGCATTGTCATCATATCGTATTATCATACCATTTTCTCGTTTGAGTTCTTTACATGTACGTACAATTACAGCTCTAATTACTTCTGACCTTTCTAGAGGCATATTGGGCACTGCTTCTTTGATTACAGCAACAATAACATCACCAATATGAGCATATCGATGATTGCCAGCTCCTATGATTCGAATACACATCAATTCCCGAGCCCCGCTGTTATCCGCTACATTCAAAAGGGTTTGAGGTTGAATCATATCATTTTTTTACTGCTTTTACTGCAAAGGATGAAGAAAAAAAAAAAATATTCTCCGTCAGAAATAAATAAACCCCAGTTGTTTGTTTTTATCCTCAATATTTAGTTGTACATCTCTATCCTGCAATAATAAATTGTGTTCGTATAGGCATTTTGCACGCAGCTATGAAATTGCTGCTCTGGCTACCGTTTCTGATACCCCTCCCATTTCATAAGTATTCGGCCCGGTTTAACAACGGATACCCAGTATTCGGGATCCTTTCCCCGAACCCATACGCGTTTCTGCGGGTCTTAATGTCACAGGTTTGTCAGGAAATATACGTACCCATATTTTTTCCACCACGACGTGCGTATCGTGTCATTGCCCTTCGACCTGCTTCTATTTGTCTAGCTGTGATCCAAGCGGGTTCAAGTGCCTGAAGAGCGTATCTGCCGAAACAAATACGATTGCCCCGACAGGATATTCCCTTCATTCTTCCTCTATGTTGTTTACGAAATCTGGTTCTTTTTGGGTTATAGTTGATGGTTCTTTGTTTCTTAATTCCATATCCATCTCTACTGCAGAACTGGACATGAGAGTTTCTTCTCATCAGCTCCTCATGAATGAAATAAAATAATTTCATATTATGAATACCCATATATATTGTTTACATAATAGATTAAACAATGGGATTTATTGATATTGAATTTGTCATATAGAATAGAAAATAGAAAGCAGTATAGACATACTGCTAGGTGTGATATACAAATAATACTTTCTTTATACTTTACTTTATACTTTATAACATAACAATTCTTTTTTTTTTATACCAATTGATTCACGCCAAAAAGTTATAATTCAATAAATAAATAGTTTCATGGGCGAATATTGACTCTTTCTATTTCATTCGTAAGGCCAACCATGACCATGACCTCTAACAATTTGTTCTTGGTTCGTTCCGCCATCCCACCCAATAAATCATTAAATTCATTTTCAATAGAATCCTATGCAGTCACAGGTTCCATCGTTCCCATAGCTTCTCTACTAATGGTTAGGTCCAAACTCTGCAATGGAGCTCCTCCAAAATTCAGTTCTGAGTCAATCTCCTTAGTTTTTTATTAACTCAGGCTCTCTTTTTTTTTTTTTTTATTTAATGTTTAATTTATTTGATGCTTTATCACACTGCCCTTTATGAGGTAATTCATAGACCATACATATTGGAATACTATATCATTGATATTTTTATTCTCTCTTTCTATCATCCTTCCATTTATCCACATCCCCTTTTTTTTTTGTAACAACCCATTTTTATGGAAAAAATTGCAGTTGCTACAACTATATGATCGGTCTATTCATATAGTGACTGTTTCTTAGGATCTCGACAATACGAAGCAATAAGTTGGTTATTTGTTTACTAAGTTTATAGTAAAGGTCAATCTATTTTTTTTATGAATCCTAATTCTAAACTCTAAAAAAAAATTAACGAGTCACACACTAAGCATAGCAATTCTACTAAAAGATCAATCAAATTTTAATTCAATCCTATAAATTAGAATAGAATTTCTCATTTTTAGTTTGGTTTAACTAATGAAAAAAAAGAACGAAAGATTTTGTAATTCTTTTTCTATCACTAGACAGACAAATAAGTTCCACTATTCCTCATTCACAAATATCCAAATTTTTATGCCTAATACTCCATAGATGGTTCGAGTTGTATACGAACAATAATCAATTTTAGCGCGAATTGTTTGTAAAGGAACCCTACCCTCTCTGATCCATTCAACACGTGCAATTTCTTTTCCGTCGATACGCCCTGCAATTTGCACTTGAATTCCTTTTGTATCTGTTTGTTCAGTTAATTCAATAGCTTTTTTCATTGCCTTTCGAAAGGAAACTCTATTTTTTAATTGTAAAGCTATATATTCTGCAAGAATATTAGGTTGTCCATAAGGTTTTCAACTCTTGTGATGGCAATGTTTAGTCTCAGTTCACAGAATGAAATTCTTTTTGTACATTTTCTGTAATTCTTCTATTCCTCGTGTTCGACCTTCTATTAATAAATTGGGAAAGCCAATATAGATTATGACCTGGATCAAATCAATTCTTTTTCAATTCCTATACGTGCAATTCCTTTGAAACCTGAGGATATTCTCCTATTTTTTTTTGTACATAGTTCTTAATAGAATCCCGTATTTTTTCATCTTCCTGTAGACCTGCGGGGTAACTTTTTGGTTTTGCAGACCAAAAGAATGATGACTTTAGGTTGTACCAAGTCTGAAACCAGTGGATTAATTTTTGTCCCATATTTTTTCTATTATATTATCTTCCCATCCATATTTTTTTTTTTTTCGAAATACGAATCTCAATCAATTTTAAATGAATCTAAGATTTAGATTTATCCTTCAATACAATTGTTATATGACAGGTGGGTTTTTATTGGATAACTACGTCCTCGAGCCTAGGCCTTAACCTTTTCATAACAGTCCCTCCATTGACTTCAGCTTTACTAATGAATGAAGCAGCTTCGTTCAAGCCCATATTATGACTGGCATTTGCTGCTGCGGAATAAACCAATTTTAAAATCGGATAAGATGCTCGATAAGGCATGAGTTCCAGTATCATAAGTGTTTCTTCGTATGAACGTCCGCGAATCTGATCAATTACTCTTCGTGCTTTGAAAGCAGACATATGTATATGTTGAGCTAAAACTTTAACTTCCGTACCTGAACCCGAGTTTTTTATCATAAAGTTATCTCCCCACCAATCAAATCAATAATAAAGACCTATTTTACTTAATTTTTATATTTAAAATTAAAAATTAACGACGAGATTTATTATCGCTTCTCGCGTGTTTTGCAAAAATCAGCGTAGGTACGAATTCTCCCAATTTGTGACCTACCATACGATCAGTTATATAAATAGGTAAATGCTCCTTTCCATTATGAATGGCAATTGTATGGCCAATCATTGTGGGTATAATGGTAGATGCTCGAGACCAAGTTACTATTATTTCTTTCTCCTCCCTCATGTTGAGTTTTTCTATTTTTTTTGATAAATGATTAGCTACAAAAGGATTTTTTTTTAATGAGCGTGCCACAGTTAACCCCCTTTTTTTACATTTTTAAGATTGGCATTCTATGTCCATCAATATCTCGATCTAAGTATGAAGGTAAGAAAAAAATTCAATAATGAATGATGAATGGAAAAAAGAGAAAATCCCTTAGCTAGATAAGGAAGGGGCGGATGTAGCCAAGTGGATCAAGGCAGTGGATTGTGAATCCACCATGCGCGGGGTTCAATTCCGTCGTTCGCCCATCACATTATTTCAAATTCCAAAAATAAAATTCTATTTTCAATATTCCTATTTATTTACGGCGACGAAGAATAAAACTATCACTATATTTTTTCCTTTTCCTACTTCTTCTTCCAAGCGCAGGATAACCCCAAGGGGTTGTGGGTTTTTTTCTACCAATTGGGGCTTTCCCTTCACCGCCCCCATGGGGATGGTCTACAGGGTTCATAACCACTCCTCTTACTACAGGACGCTTACCTAACCAACACTTAGATCCGGCTCTACCCAAACTTTTTTGGTTTGCCCCAACATTACCCACTTGCCCGACTGTTGCTAAGCAGTTTTTGGATATCAAACGGACCTCCCCAGATGGTAATCTTAATGTGGCCGATTTACCCTCTTTTGCAATCAGTTTCGCTACAGCACCTGCTGCTCTAGCTAATTGTCCACCCTTTTCCATGTGTGATTTCTATGTTATGTATGGCCGTGCCTAAGGGCATATCAGTTGAAGTAGATTCTTCTTTTTATCAATAAAACCCCTTCCCAAACTGTACAAGCTTCTTCCAAAGCATACGGCTTTCTAGATGTATATGATGATATCTATACAGATGGATCTTATATAAATCCTATGATGAAGTACCACATGAGTGGATATATAGGAATCCAAATCTGCCGAATCACCTCATGTTATGATCTTCTACATCCTAGGTCTCCCCGTTCCGTCATCTGGCTTATGTTCTTCATGTAGCATTCAGACCGAATGACTCTATGAAAAGTACGTCGATACTTCCACATATTTATTACAGGTAACGTAGGAGACATCTCTCTTTTTTCCCAGGGGATCTTTATAATTACCACTGCTTAGCTTTCAATTCGCCTCTGACCATCAAATTAAATGTGAATAACCCGTCCTCCTCTCTTTGAAACAAGGGGCGCTTCCGGCTCTGTGCGTGCTTCAAACAATTTTGTCTTCTCCATATTACCATATCTCTAGAGTCAATAATTTTCTATGAGGAACTACTGAACTCAATCACTTGCTGCCGTTACTCAACAGTTTTCTGTTGAGGTCTATCCCGTAGAGGTACTCAAAATCAGTGATCGATTTCTAGGTTTTGTCGTAAACCTAATTGGTTACTTCCAATTACGTAAATCAATAGTTCAAACCACTCAAAGGTAGGGCATTTCCCATTGATATAGGAACTTCTGTACCAGAAACAATGGTATCTCAATTATAGCCCCTCTGGGATGTAAAATATATCTCTTCTCACCATCCCCATAGTGTATGAGACAAATGTATGCATTTCGATTAGGGTCGTATTCTATGGTTACGATTCTACCGGATATGTCTTTTTCATTCCGTCTAAAATCGATTTTACAGTATAGACGCTTATGACCTCCCCCTCTATGCCCTGCGGTAATGATTCCTCTGGAATTACGACCTTTACCACAACGATGCTGTCCATAGATCAAATTATTTCGTGGATTGGATTTCCTTGACTGTCTACGACTCCATTGCGTGTGCTCAGGGTAGAAGTTTTGTATAAATGTATCGCCGTGTTATTAAGTATTTTGCTTTAAGTTCTTTTCTCTATAAGAGGTGGAATAGAATAACCCGGTTGAAGCGTAATGATCAACCGTTTGTAATGCATTGCATGTCCCATAATAGGTCCCATTCTTCTACCCTTTCCTGGGAGTCGATGACTATTCATAGCTATTACCTTGACACCAAGAAAAGTTCGACCCAATGCTTTATTTCTGTCCTAGTTGATCCTGATTCGACATTAGAAGTATATTGATTGTTCCCCAATAACCGAATACTTTTTTCTGTAAATACTGCATATTTGATTCCATCCATAAATCCATTTTCTTCCCTATGAGTTCCAGTATCGATAAGAATTCGAATTCTTACTGTTCATATGTTATGGTATGAATATACCATACCAATTCGTTATGTATGGATGATGAGATTCCATTGATACAGAGCCAATTACAATAGACTTATTAAACACGTTCCCATTGGCGTGCATCCAGCAGGAATTGAACCTACGAATTCGCCAATTAATTATGGTTGGGCGCTTTAACCATTCAGCCATGGATGTAACAGGGATCATCGTACATCGTGAATAACCAAATTCAATTGAAATGAAATCTTTAGGAGGAATCAATGAAAGGACATCAATTCAAATCCTGGATCTTCAATTGAGAGAGATATTGAGAGAGATCAAAATTCTCACTATGATTCATGGATCAAATTCGATTCAGTGGGATCTTTCACTCCCATTTTTTCCACCAAGAACGTTTTATGAAACTCTTTGACCCCGAATTTGGGTATCCTACTTTCACGTTCAACAAGCAATCGATATTTCGCGATCAAAGGTGTAGTACTGCTTGTAGTAGCGGTCTATATATCTCGTATTAACAATCGAAAGATGGTCGAAAGAAAAAATCTCTATTTGATGGGGGCAACTATACCTACCTATGAATTCCATTGGACCCAGAAATGAGACATTGGAAGAATCCTTTTGGTCTTCAATATCAATAGGTTGATTGTTTCGCTCCTCTATCTTCCAAAGGGAAAAAGATTTCTGCGAGTTGTTTCATGGATCCACATCTACAAAAAAGTACTTGGGTTCTCCCAATAAATAAAAAGTGTATCATGTCTGAATCTAACCGGGGTTCGCGGTGGTGGAGGAACCGGATCGGAAAAAAAGAGGATTCTAGTTGTAAGATATCTAATGAAACCGTAGCTGGAATGGAAATCTCATTCAAAAGAAAGATAGCAAATATCTGGAGTTTATTTTTTTATTCCATACGGATGATCCGATCCGCAAGGACCATGATTGGGAATTGTTTGATCGTCTTTCTCCGAGGAAGAAGCGAAACATAATCAACTTGAATTCGGGACAGCTATTCGAAATCTTAGGGAAAGACTTGATTTGTTATCTCATGTCTGCTTTTCGTGAAAAAGACCAATTGAAGGAGGTTTCTTCAAACAACAAGGAGCTGAGGCAACTATTCAATCAAATGATATTGAGCATCTTTCCCATCTCTTCTCGAAACAAGAGGGTATTTCTTTGCAAAATTGTGCTCAATTTCCTATGTGGCAATTCCATAAGATCTCTCCGTTAGTTGGGGAAGAATCAGCACGAATCGGATTTTTTGAGGAACGTATCGAGAGAAAATTGGATTTGGTTAGACAATGTGTGGTTGGTAAACAAGGATCGGTTTTTTAGCAAGGTACGGAATGTATTGTCAAATATTCAATATGATTCCACAAGATCTCTTTTCGTTCAAGTAACGGATTCTAGCCAATTGAAAGGATCTTCTGATCAATCCAGAGATCATTTCGATTCCATTAGAAATGAGGATTCAGAATATATCACATTGATCGATCAAACAGAGATTCAGCAACTAAAAGAAAGATCGATTCTTTGGGATCCTTCCTTTCTTCAAACAGAACTAACAGAGATAGAATCAGATCGATTCCCGAAATGCCTTCTTGGATCTTCCTCAATGTCCCGGCTATTCGGGACGGGACGTGAAACAGATGAATAATCTTCTGCTTCCAGAAGAAATCGAAGAATTTCTTGGGAATCCTACCAGATCAATTCGTTCTTTTTTTTCTCTGACAGATGGTCAGAACTTCATCTGGGTTCGAATCCTACTGAGAGGTCCACTAGAGATCAGAAATTATTGAAGAAAAAAACAAGATGTTTCTTTTGTCCCTTCCAGGCGATCGGAAAATAAAGAAATGGTTGATATATTCAAGATAATTACGTATTTACAAAATACCGTCTCAATTCATCCTATTTCATCAGATCCGGGATGTGATATGGTTCCGAAGGATGAACCGGATATGGACAGTTCCAATAAGATTTCATTCTTGAACAAAAATCTATTTTTTGATTTATTTCATCTATTCCACAACCGGAACAAGGGGGGATACACGTTACACCACGATTTTGAATCAGAAGAGAGATTTCAAGAAATAGCAGATCTATTCACTCTATCAATAACCGAGCCGGATCTGGTGTATCATAGGGGATTTGCCTTTTATATTGATTCCTACGGATTGGATCAAAAAAAATTCTTGAATGAGGTATTCAACTCCAGAGATGAATCGAAAAAAATCTTTTTGGTTCTACCTCCTCTTTTTTATGAAGAGAATGAATCTTTTTATCGAAGGATCAGAAAAAAATCGGTCCGTATCTACTGTGGGAATGATTTGGAAGATCCAAAACTAAAAACAGCAGTATTTGCTAGCAACAACAAAACGGAGGCAGTCAATCAATATAGATTGATCCGAGATCTGATTCAAATCAATATAGAATCCATGGGTACATAAAAATGTATCGAATCGATTTTTTTTTAATGAATAGATCCGATCGCAACTTCGAATATGGAATTCAAGGGGTCAAATAGGAAATGATACTCTGAATCATATAACTATAATGAAATATACGATCAACCAACATTTATCAATTGGAAAAAGAGTCAGAAGAAATGGTTTGATCCTCTTATTTCTCGAACCGAGAGATCCATGAATCGGAATTCTGATGCATATAGATACAAATGCTCCGATGGGGGCAAAATTTCAGGAACATTTGGAACATTTCGTTTTTGAACAGAAGAACCGTTTTCAAGTAGTGTTCGATCGATTACGTATTAATCAATATTCGATTGATTGGTCCGAAGCTATCGACAAACAAGATTTGTCTAAGACACTTCGTTTCTTTTTGTCCAAGTTACTTCTCTTTTTGTCCAAGTCACTTCGCTTTTTGTCCAAGCCACTTTCCTTTTTCTCTGTGAGTATCGGGAATATCCCCATTCATAGGTCCGAGATCCACATCTATGAATTGAAAGGTCCGAATGATCAACTCTGCAATCAGGTGTTAGAATCAATAGGTCTTCAAATCGTTCATTTGAAGAAATTGAAACCCTTCTTATTGGATGATCATGATACTTCCCAAAGACCGAAATTCTTGATCAATGGGGGAACAATATTCTCATTTTTGTTCAAAAAGATACCAAAGTGGATGATTGACTCATTCCATACTAGAAATAATCGCAGGAAATCCTTTGATAACACGGATTCCTATTTCTCAATGCTATCCCACGATCGAGACAATTGGCTGAATCCCGTGAAACCATTTGATAAGTTCATTGATATCTTCTTTTTATAAAGCAAATCGACTTCGATTCTTGAATGATCCACAGCACTTCTGGTTCTATTGTAACAAAGGATTCCCTTTTTATGCGGAAAAGACCCGTATCAATAATTATGATCTTCCATATGGACAATTCCTCAATATCTTGTTCATTCGCAAGAAAATATTTTCTTTGTGCGTCGGTAACGGTAAAAAAAAACATATTTTTTTGGAGAGAGAGACTATTTCACCAATCGAGTCACAGGTATCTGACATATTCATACCTAACCCTAACGATTTTCCACAAAATGGTGACGAAACGTATAACTTGTACAAATCTTTCCATTTTCCAATTCGATCCGATCCATTCGTTCGTAGAGCTATTTACTCGATCGCAGACATTTCTGCAACACCTCTAACAGAGGAACAAATAGTCAATTTGGAAAGAACTTATTGTCAGCCTCTTTCAGATATGAATCTATCTGATTCAGAGGGGAAGAACTTACATCAGTATCTCAGTTTCAATTCAAACATGGGTTTGATTCACACTCCATGTTCTGAGAAATATTTACCATCCGAAAGAGGAAAAAACAGAGTCTTTGTCTAAAAAAATGCGTTGAAAGGGGAGATGTATAGAACCTTTCAAGGGGATAGTGCTTTTGCAAATCTCTCAAAATGGAATCTGTTTCCAAACATATATGCCATGGTTCCTTACTTCGACAGGGTGCAAATATCTAAATTTCATCCTTTTAGATACTTTTTCAGACCCATTGCCGATACTAAGTAGCAGTCAAAAATGGGTATCCATTTTTCATGATATTATGCATGGATCATATATATCATGGCCAATTCTTCTAAAAGATTGTGGGCGATTCTTCCACAATGGACTCCGATAAGTGAGATTTCGAGTAAGTGTTTACAGAATCTTCTTCTCTCCGAAGAAATGATTCATCGAAATAATGAGTCACCCCTTTCATTGATATGGACACATCTGAGATCAACAAATGCTCGGGAGTTCCTCTATTCAATCCTTTTCCTTCTTCTTGTTGCTGGATATCTCGTTCGTATACATCTTCTCTTTGTTTCCCGAGCCTCTAGTGAGTTACAGACAGAGTTAGAAAAGATCCAATTTTTGATGATTCCATCATACATGATTGAGTTGCGAAAACTTTTGGATAGGTATCCTACATCTGAACTGAATTCTTTCTGGTTAAAGAATCTCTTTCTAGTTGCTCTGGAACAATTAGGAGATTCTCCGGAAGAAATACGGGGTTCTGCTTCTGGTGGCAACATGCTATTGGGCGGTGGTCCCCTTGTGGGGTCAAATCAATACGTTCTAAGAAGAACTATTTGAATATCAATCTCATCGATCTCATAAGTATCATACCAAATCCCATCAATCGAATCACTTTTTCGAAATACGAGACATCTAAGTCGTAGAAGTAAAGAGATCTATTCATTGATAAGAAAAGAAAAAAACGTGAACGGTGATTGGATTGATGATAAAATGGAATCCTGGGTCGCGACCAGTGATTCAATTGATGATGAAGAAGAGAATTCTTGATTCAGTTCTCCACCTTAACGACAGAAAAAAAGTTGATCAAATTCTATTGAGTCTGACTCATAGTGATCGTTTATCAAAGAATGACTCTGGTTATCAAATGATTGAACAACCGGGATCAATTTACTTACGATACTTAGTTGACATTCATAAAAAGTCTCTAATGAATTATGAGTTCAATAGATCCTGTTTAGCAGAAAGACGGATATTCCTTGCTCATTATCAGACAATCACTTATTCACAAACCTCGTGTGGGGTTAATAGTTTTCATTTCCGATCTCATGGAAACCCTTTTCACTCCCTTAGCCTATCCCTTTCTAGGGGTATTTTAGTGATAGGTTCTATAGGAACTGGACGATCCTATTTGGTCAAATACCTGGCGACAAACTCCTATGTTCCTTTCATTACGGTATTTCCGAACAAGTTCCTGGATGACAAGCCTAAAGGTTATCTTATTGATGATATCGATATTGATGATAGTGACGATATCGATATTGATGATAGTGACGATATCGATATTGATGATAGTGACGATATGGATATTGATGATAGTGACGATATGGATGATGACCTTGATGCGGGCTGCTAACTATGACGACTATGTATATGAGGGCGAAAATAGACCGATTTGATATCACCCTTCAATTCAGATTAGCAAAAGCAATGTCTCCTTGCATAATATGGATTCCAAACATTCATAATCTGTCTGTGAATGAGTCAGATTACTTATCCCTCGGTCTATTAGAGAACTATCTCTCAGGGATTGGGAAAGATGTTCCACTAGAAATATTCTTGTTATTGCTTCGACTCATATTCCCCAAAAGTGGATCCCACTTTAATAGCTCGAATAAATTAGATACATGCATTAAGATACGAAGGCTTCTTATTCCACAAGAACAAGCACTTTTTCATTCTTTCCTATACTAGGGGATTTCACTTGGAAAGAAAATGCTCTATACTAACAGATTCAGGTCCATAACCATGGGTTCAAATGCACGAGATCTTGTAGCACTTATCAATGAGGCCCTATCAATTAGTATTACACAGAAGAAATCAATTATAGAAACTAATACAATTAGATCAGCTCTTCATAGACAAACTTGGGATTTGCGATCCCAGGTAAGATCGGTTCAGGATCATGGGATCTTTTTCTATCAGATAGGAAGGGCTATTGCACAAAATGTACTTCTAAGGAATTGCCCCATAAATCCTATATCTATCTATATGAAGAAGAAATCATGTAAGGAAGGGGATTCTTATTTGTACAAATGGTACTTCGAACTTGGAACGAGCATGAAGAAATTAACGATACTTCTTTATCTTTTGAGTTGTTCTGCCGGATCGGTCGCTCAAGATCTTTGGTCTTCACCCGGACCCGATGAAAAAAATTGGATCACTTCTTATGGATTCGTTGAGAATGATTCTGCTCTAGTTCATGGCCTATTAAGTAGAAGGCGCTCTGGTGGGATCCTCACGGACAGAAAAAGATTGCAGTCAGTTTGATGATAATAATCGAGTGACATTACTTCTTCGGTCCGAACCAAGGAATCAGTTAGATATGATGCAAAATGGATCTTGTTCTATCGTTGATCAGAGATTTCTATATGAAAAATACGAATCGGAGTTTGAAGAAGGGGAAGGAGAAAGAGCCTTCGACCCGCAACAGATAGAGGAGGATTTATTCAATCACATAGTTTGGGCTCTAGAATATGGCGCCCTTGTGGCAATCTATTTGATTGTATCGAAAGGCCCACTGAATTGGGATTTCCCTATTGGGCCGGGTCATTTCAGGGCAAGCGGATCATTTATCATAAAGGGTGAGCTTCAAGAGAATGATTCGGAGTTCTTGCAGGGTGGAACCATGCAGTACCAGACACGAGATAGATCTTCCAAAGAACAAGGCTTTTTTCGAATAAGCCGATTCATTTGGGACCCTGCGGATCCATTCTTTTTCCTATTCAAAGATCGGCCCTTTGTCTCTGTGTTTTCACGTCGAGAATTCTTTGCAGATGAAGAGATGTCAAAGGCGCTTATTACTTCCCAAACAAATCCTCCTACATCTATAGATAATCGCTGGTTCATCAAGAATACGCAAAGAAAAGCACTTCGAATCGTTGATTCATCGCCCGAGATGGCTTAGAACCAATAGTTCATTATCTAATGGATCTTTCCGTTATAATACTCTATCCGAGTTATCAGTATTTATCAAATCTGTTCTATCTAACGGAACGCTATTGGATCAAATGACAAAGACATTGTTGAAAGGGATGGCTTTTCCCGGATGAAATGAAAGATTTGATTCATGTAACAGGGAAAGATTTCCCATTCCTTAGTCGTAAAGATATGTGGCCACGAAAAAGGGATTAAGTGGAAGAAGAATTGGCCGGGTGATAGAGTCGTGGAAACACTTGTTTATTCCATATTTCGGACCTTAGCTCCATGGAACAATATGCTACTGCTGAAACATGGAAGAATTGAAATCTTAGATCAAAATATTATGTATGGATGATATGAACTGCCTAAACAAGAATTCTTGAAGGGCGAACAACCCAGAGCCTATTACTCACTACATCAAACAATTTCCATTAATGAAACCATGAAATCCATCGGAAAATCAAAAATACGCATGTCCGATGAAATGGTTGTTGCTATCTGCTCAATAACGAATCATTGGTTTAACTGAATAACTAAAGAAAATAGATAGACCTTTCTCTTCGTCTCAGGTCGATAGATCTTCTCAATTGGAAGATCTCCCATATGGATAATACACATTCCAGTTTCCCGAGCCTAATTCTAATTGTTTTGTTCCGAAGCAAAGATATCCACGGAGGCCGGTTCGTCCTATTCAGATATTTCGACCAAAGGGTACTGGATTCTCTTTCGGATAGGCCCTGAAAGGAGAAGGAAGGCTGGA
>JAFKAK010000455.1:3782-29654 GCA_019914995.1 Acanthochlamys bracteata
GTAATGGGTCACTCCTACAGCACGTCCTTGTACAATGCTCAAGGCTCTAGGCTGAGTAGCAGGAGCAACTTTTAATTTGTTATGAGCCCAAACAATGGATTCAATGAGTTCTTGCCAATAACCACGGCCGCTGAATAGAAACATTAAACTGAAAGCCCATACAAAATGAGCACCTAAGAAAAAGAGACCATATGCAGATAATGAAGAACCATAAGACTGAATTACCTGAGATGCCTGTGCCCATAAGAAATCCCAGAGCCACCCATTAATGGTAATAGAACTTTGTGCAAAGTTTCCTCCTGTGATATGAGTTACCACCCCTTGATCTTATAGTACCCCAAACATCCGACTGCATTTTCCAACTGAAATGGAAAATGACTACCGAAAATAACATTGTACATCCAGAATAGCCCTAAGAAGACATGATCCCAGGCAGATACTTGACATGTCCCCCTCTTCCAGGTCCATCACAAAGAAAAAAACCAAGATTTGCTTTATCAGGTATCAAACAGGAACTTCTAGCAAATAGAACGCCTTTCAGCAGTATCAATGCAGTCACATGGATGGTAAATGCATGAATGTGATGGACCAAAAAATCTGCAGTTCCTAATGGAATAGGTAACAAAGCTACTTTGCCGCCTACTGCTACTAACTCACCACCTCCCCAAGTTAAGCTGGTACTTGTTGTTGCACCAGGGCTGTTAAGCCAGGTGCTAAAGCATGGGTATTTTGTATCCATTGAGCAAAGATGGGTTGTAATTGTATAGCAGTATCTGAAAACATATCTTGGGGACGCCTAAAGCACTCATGGTATCATTATGAATATACAAGCCAAAACTGTGAAAACCTAGAAATATACATGCCCAGTTAAGATGGGATATGATTGCATCACGGTGCCTAAGGACACGATCTAATAGATCGTTGTATCAGTAGTTGGATCATAGTCTCTTACCATAAAAATGGCCGCATGTGCAGCAGCACCAACTATAGAAATCCGCCAATCCACATGTGATGTGTGAACAACGAAAGTTGTGTACCATAGTCAATAGCTAGGTATGGATAGGGGGCATAGAATACATATGATGAGCTACAACAATGGTTAAAGAGCCTAACATAGCTAGGTTAAGAGATAATTGGCGTGCCATGATGTTTGTTAGGATTTCATAAAGGCCTTTATGACCCTGCCCTGTAAATGGGCCTTTATGAGCCTCTAAAATGTCTTTAAGGCCATGACCAATGCCCCAATTGGTCCTATACATATGACCGGCAATCAGGAAAAGAATAGCAATAGCTAAATGGTGGTGCGCAGTATCGCTCAACCACAGACCCCCAGTTATTGGGTCTAATCCTCCACGAAAAGTAAGAAATTCCGCATATTTTGACCAATTCAAGGTGAAAAAGGGAGTTGCTCCCTCGGCAAAACTAGGATAAAGTTGAGCCATAAGATCCCGATTCAAGATAAATTCATGAGGAAGTGGTATCTCTTTAGGGTCAACTCCAGCGTCTAGAAATTGGTTAATCGGCAAAGATACATGGATTTGGTGTCCCCCCAAGAAAGAGACCCCAGTCTAATAACCCCGCTAAGTGGTGATTCAACATAGATTCTACATCTTGGAACCAAGCCAATTTTGGGGCGGCTTTGTGATAATGGAACCAACCGGCAAAAAGCATTAACGCTGCAAAGATCAATGCACCAATTGCGGTACAATAGAGTTGTAATTCACTAGTTATTCCGGATGCTCGCCAAATCTGAAAAAAACCGGAGGTTATTTGTATTCCTCGGAAACCCCCGCCCACATCACCATTCAATATTTCTTGACCTACTATTGGCCAAACCACCTGTGCACTAGGTTTAATGTGAGTAGGATCTTAGCCATGCTTCATAATTGGAAAAACAGGCACCGTGGAAGTACATGCCGCTCAGCCAAAGAAAGATAATGGAGAGTTGGCCGAAATGAGCACTAAATACTTTTCGAGAGATCTCCTCCAAATCGCTGGTATGACTATCGAAATCGTGAGCATCAGCATGTAGGTTCCAGATCAAGTGGTAGTATCAGGGCCCTTAGCTATTGTTCTTGAGAAATGACCGGGTCTGGCCCATTCCTCGAAAGACGTTTTTATGGGATCCCTATCTACAATAATTTTCACTTCTGGTTCCGGCAGACGAATAATCATTAAGTCCTCCTCTTTCCGGACAACACATACAAAGAGACTTGCCAACAGTCAGTCAAGTTTTTAGTGAACCTATGAAGGATGGATATTTTTTTTTCTGATTAGTTCTTTTCTTTCCTATCTCCCACCCATCTATTTTTTTTTTTTTTTATTTATTCACTAGAGCAATTATGATATCGAAGTAGATCCGGGGCAAGTGTTCGGATCTATTATGACATAACGATTAGGTGCCCAACGGACCTCTTTTAAACTCCTTTTTCCTTCCGGTGTGACGAAAGAACTATTTTTTTTGTGCAATCTATTCTATTTATATCGGAATGTATAAGTGCCTATATGGGTCTACTTCCATGGAACATAATATCTTACTTTACTCTAATTACAAATTACAAATTATTACTTTAATTACAAATTAATAGATAATTAATTACAAATTAATAGATAATTAATTATTTTTAATAAAATGCATTCCGATACTTCTATTTAGTCATTCGAAATTTAGTCATACAGAAGGTTTTATATTTTTTTTTTAGTTCTATTCTATACTGTATCCGTATCATTGATCCCTATCATATACCATAGAAAATATAATGATTTTAGAAGCAAAGGATATAATAAAATTCTTGATTGGATCTTCTCGTAGGAACGATCTTTTTATTTGGTTGGTGGATCCACCAACCAAATAAAATAATTGAAAAAAAAAAAAAAAAGTGGTCTTATTCAATTCAGAAACGCCCCGTGATCTTCAACCAATTATGTGCTTCAATATAATTACCTGGGGTAAGCGCTATAGCTTGTTTCCAATACTCGGCAGCCTGATCGGACCAAGCCTCCGCAATTTCCGAATCACCCTGTAGAATGGCCTGTTCTCCCCGGTCGGAATAGGTGTGTTAATTCCTTCCCTTAGAACCGTACTTGAGTTTCCTACCTCATACGGCTCAGCAATCGATTCTTTTGCACCCCCATCTTACATCTACCTATGCTAATTGAATTAGCTTTCTGATAAAAATACTCCATTTATTTTTTCTTGGGTTAGCCAGAATAGAGAGAGAGAGAGAAAGTAAGTTAATTACATTACATAAGTTTCAAACTCTAATTTTGATCAATAATCAGTTTTATCTTTTATCCCACCCTCAGAAATAGGAAGTATAAATATCCCCCTAGTATAAATGTATAAATATCCCCCTATAGTAGAATTTTCTGAAAGGTAACTATCCCAATTTCATATATGAAATTCATATAGAATTTTGAAAAAGACTTTCTTCCCTAAGAAAAAAGAACTTACTATCCTTGGGATCTGATGCTACACCGCTGCTTAATACCTTAGTAGATCGACTCTATTACAAAAGTGGATTCCTAACTTATATCCTATATCATGACATAAGTAAGCAGTTCTTAACTGTATCGACCAAATAGCTCGCCAATTGATCTTTACGGTGCTTTCCCTATCAATTCGATCTATTATCCATAGAATAAATATAGTATATAGGCAGAACCTATTTCTTCCTATTTTTGGTTCTAGTGAAGTCTCTTTCCTTTCTACAGCTGATAAAAATCGTTTATTTTGACGACACTTATGTAGAAAGCCTATTTTTCTAGTATTTACTAGTAGTATTTACTAGACGATTTCATCTTTTTCCTTCTTTCTATAGTGGAGATAGTCGCACGTGTGGCAGATCACGGCCATATTATTAAAAGCTTGCGGTAGAATGGGTTTCGTTCTAGTGCCCGGAAATAATATTCCAAAGCCTTTGTATGCTCTCCGTTGCTTGTGTGTATAAGGCCTATGTTATAAGTATATAACTTCGATCATAGGGATCAATTTCTAGTCGCATAGCTTCATAATAATTCTGTAAAGCTTCCGCATAATTTCCTTCGGATTGAGCTGACATCCGTTACGGTCGTTCATTTTTTATTCAATGAATCTCCGTTCCAGAACCGTACGTGAGATTTGCATCTCATACGGCTCCTCCCTTCTGTGCATAGTACTGGGGGCTAATCCACGTAGTCAAAACATGACTATTCTCATTATGAACTGAGAGGGCTAGTAGTATTTTTACTAGAAATCTCTAGCCATCCTTCCCCAAGAGCTTTTTTTTCTTAACACCAACCCTATTAGTGCTAAATAGCAATAGTAACTCCAACAATTTTTTTTTGTCCTCAACGCCTCCTATTTTCAGGAATTAGTCACTTCAACGATCTTTGATGGTTATATGGGTATCAAAGTACGAACGAGATGGATGTTTGTTGTCCTAACCATTCTTTTTAGCCCCGATACCGATAAGGGAAAAGGGTAATTTATAACAAAGTTTTCGTGTTGTTGATTCCTAGGTGTAGCGCTTCTTCCCCCCTATGCCGCCTATTGGTACTAGTGTAGTAGGATTGACCTGCACCTACCTATAGGTGTAACCTTTCGCTCAATACTAAAAATCGACAATTGAAGTATCTGAGGCTGCATTAATCGAGGATACGACAGAAGGAATTGTTATATCTCCAAACTTCACCTTCATCAAGCGTAGGTTTCTTTCATTTCTTTCTATCTCGAACCACGTCTTTTTCTCGTAAGACTGAGGTCTAAAAAAAAAAAAAAAACAAAAAAAAAAATAATCAAATCACACCATCTCTGTAATAAGTAAATTTTTTTTTCTCCTGAGGTTGTCGGAATTATTCGTAATAAGATATTGGCTACAATTGAAGAGGTCTTATCAATAAAATTTCCATTTTTATGCGAGATCTAGGCATAATTAGCAATCCATTCTCTGATTCTTCTCATTACCCCTCGTATTGGGAAAATGATATCACAAACAAAAAAATTGTACAGTACAAAATGACATAAAAACAGACTAATTCTAATGTAATAATAATAATAAAAAAGATGTTAACTTGCTACTCAAATTGTCTTTTTTTTGTTTTGCAAAAAAAAAAGAAATTCTTGAATGGGATTGGGTTTCATTCCCATTTACATTTAGTAGTATATACGAATGAATGGAACTCTTACTATTTCATCTAATTTGAATAAACAAGAAAAGCACTTTCTTTACTATGGATTATGATACCTCGATAAGTTTTGATTTGATTATGATCCAAAAAAAAAAAAAAGGAAAAGGATAAAAAAGGGATGGAATAATCATTCCACGAAAAAAAATAAGTAGTAAGTAAAGGTACGTTTTATTTCCATTACATTTTTTTTCCATTCCATATCCATAAGGTGTATACACCATACAATGGAAATACAAAAATCCACAGACGATTCAGGAATTTAATAGATCTAATTTAATAGATCTTTTAATAGATCTATGGTATAAGTTGATGAAAGAATTTTTTTTTGAAATAGGAAATTTTTGAAAGGTATTTTAGATTCCTATGGAATCATTGATCGGTTATACTGTACTGCAATAATATGAAGAACTCGCTATTCACTCAGTTTCTGGTGAATAATAAGATTATGTAGGAGAATAAGATTATGTAGGAGAGATGGCCGAGTGGTTCAAGGCGTAGCATTGGAACTGCTATGTAGGCTTTTGTTTACCGAGGGTTCGAATCCCTCTCTTTCCGTTTCTGTTAATTTACCGACCCGACCATAATGTATAAAAAAAAAATGGATACCCTTATTCCATTCCAAGAGTAAAAACTTTAGTTTATTTGCTATTTGATAAATTTGATAGAAATTCCCTATTCCTTTCTGTGGTATATAAAATACCAATATCTAAAAAGAGCGTAAAAAAATTGAAAACCTAATATCATTTTGATAGGTTCAAGTCTGACAGGAATAATATTCTACAACTAACAATTCATTTATTTTCAAACCGATGCTTTTACTGTCTATTATTTGATTTACTAATCCTTTATATTGCAATGCATCAATAGTCAAATGTTTTGGCAATTCTTCGGGGGGGGATGAAACAATATGATTTTGAATCAGAGCTTTCGATCTTTCTTTATCCTTTATCGTAATAATATCTCAGGGTTTGCAACGATAACTCAGTATATCCACTATACGACCATTAACTAAAATATGTCTATGGTTAACTAGTTGCCGTGCTCCAGGAATGGTCGAAGCCATACCCAATCGAAAAGGATGTTATCAAACGCATCTCAAGTAGTTGTAGTAAAACCTGACCTGTTGACCCTTTGGCTTTTCCGGCAATATGTACATATCTAAGTAATTGTCGCTCTGTCAGACCATAATGAAAACGCAATTTCTGTTTTTTCTTCTAGACGAATACGATATTGAGATCTTTTCCCAGAACGCAATTGGTTTTTAAGATCACTTACAGATCTGGGTCTTTTACTAGTTAGTCCCAGTAAAGCCCCCCAGACGGCGTATTTTTTTTTTGAAACAGGTCCTCAGTAACGAGACATAAAATAAAGACTCTTTTTTTTTTTTTTATTGAATGAAATTTGACAAAAAAATAGAAATTAAGACTGAACTAAATAATAAACAAAGCAAAGCTAAATTTTCTGAATTACTAAAAAAAAACAAAAAGTAGAATAAAATGAATTATATCAATAATTCAGGATTTTTTTTTTTTTTTTTATATATATAGTGTATATATAGTAAGTTAAGGCTGCGTTTTATGATTTGTTCTTTTTTATGATTTGTTTTTTCTTCTGTAGAGACCAAATAAATTGTCTTCAATCCTTTTTATTCATTTACCACAACATAAACATAATAGATCAGTGACCCGACATTTGGGAGAAAAAGAGGAGGATGATCATTGATAAATCGATATATAAAAAAAAGCCGGCTATCGGAATCAGACCGATGACCATCGCATTACAAATGCGATGCTCTAACCTCTGAGCTAAGCGGGCTCACATAAAATATGTGTATAGGAATTTAGTAAACTATTGAATCTCGGCTATCAGTCATTAATATATTAATAAAATATTATTTAGCTAGTTTCTATAGTTATGATTAGAACGAATCATGATTCGTTCTAATAGAATAATTTTCTAATTAATATAGAAAAATATGGCATTCTAGGCATTCTATATTAGAATATATATATATATATATATCATATTATATATATCATATGACTGATATATGAATACCATATGACGAAAAAAATAATAAAATTCTATTATTTTTATTTTATTATAGATCTTATCTATATTTAATTTTCATTCACCTATTATGATTAGAAAAATCTAGTTATTTCTTAAAATTGTTTCTTAATTAGAATAGAAATAACTAATTATTTCTTAGTTAGAATAGAAATAGCAAATTCTAATAATTATTATAAGAATTCTATTCTATAGAGCGTAATAGTCTAAAACCTAAGAAATAAGATAAGAAAAAAGGATAAAAATAAAGATACAATTGAATTCGAATGATATATTCCTCTGGCTTGATTCGGAAAAGTAGGAGATTGTGTAAAAAAAAAAAAGAATGAATATCGACCGTTCCAGTATTCCAAATCACCTTGTAAAAAATAAAAGTGAGAGAGACATATATGTGGGATATATCTATCCATATTGAATTGGGGATAGATCAATGATAGAATCATTTCTGATTGAAACAAATACGGTTCATCTAATAAAGATGAAATGATGGAGGATGCAAAAAAAAAAAAAAATATTAGCATACTCTTTTCGATATGGGAATAATTATCTAATGAATTCAATGGGTCCAAGATATATGAAATAAGTGGATGGAATTATAACTAGATCCTGACTCAAAGGGGATATGGCGAAATTGGTAGACGCTACGGACTTAATTGGATTGAGCCTTGGTATGAAACCTGCTAAGTGATAACTTCCAAATTCAGAGAAACCCTGGAATTAAAAATGGGCAATCCTGGGCCAAATCTTTATTTTTGAAAACAAGGGTTTAGAAAACTGGAATCAAAAAAGGATAGGTGCAGAGACTCAATGGAAGCTGTTCTAACGAATGGAGTTGATTGCGTTACGTTGGTAGCCGAAATCCCTTTCCATAAAGGATGGCTGGCTGTATTGACCTAATTTAATACGTACGTATACAAACTTACATATCAAAGATTAATCACAACCAAATCAATTCCGAGTTATTGTGAATCGATTTCCATCGAAATCAAAGTTGAAGGAAAAATGGAATAGTCATTGATCAAATCATTTATTCCATAGTCTGAGAGATCTTTTGAAAACTGATTAATCGGTCGAGAATAAAGAAGTCCCGTTCTACATGTCAATACAAACAACAATGAAATTTCTAGTAAGAGGAAAATCCGTCGACTTTAGAAATCGTGAGGGTTCAAGTCCCTCTATCCCCAATAAAAGACAAATCTTATCTCTAACTATTTAATTTTAATTTTCTCGTTTTTTTTTTTTCATCAGCGCTTTACTTCAATTCAAACTTTACTATACTTTCTCATTTACTCTCCTCTTTCATTCAAAAATAGACCCGAATCATTATCCTTACACTTACAAATAAAGCAAATAAAGTCTTCTTTTTGAAGACTTAAGAAATTTAGGGACTAAGTAAGATTTTTTTTTGAATTTAATCCTTGTTTTTAGTCCCTTTAATTGACATAGAATAATACAAGTACTTCACTAGGATGATGCACGGGAAATAGTCAGGATAGCTCAGTTGGTAGAGCAGAGGACTGAAAATCCTCGTGTCACCAGTTCAAATCTAGTTCCTGACATGTAAATAATATATTGGATAAATATTCATTTCATATATATCCATATATATAGACCATTTAGAGATGGGTAAAAAAAATATGGGTATGGTAAAGAAGAAAATGAGATTATGTTCCCTTTTATTTCCTTAAAATTAAGATTAAAAAGTTTTAGAGAGTTGAAGAATAAGAATAGATTCAGATACAATACAAATAAAGACGATCCCCTTTCATTTCTGAATTTCGTATTTTCTTTCATTTTTTTTTTCTATTTCTTCACTCCTGCTTACTTTACTTTCGAGTCCATCTAAATGATGCGCGTGGTACAAAGTCATAGTCATGGTGCAAAACTCTTTCTTTTCTTTTGGTTGTTTTTGCTCATATTGAAGAGATATGATATATTTCCAATTGGGAATAGCAATGAAGCCTTTTATTTTAGCCCCTCCATAATACAATTAGAGTCCAGAAACTGGACTCTAGAACATAAGGATATTCCTGACTTGAATGAAATCTGGAATCGTGTTGTATATGTATAAATGAACATTAGTTTCTTATTATTCAATGAGCATCTTGTATTTCATAGAAATTTGGGGTAATATAGTCCTTACGTAAGAGGCCAGCCTATCAACTTTCCGGCATCAAGATACGTTTAAGGCGTGGATGATTATCATAATAGATTCCCAACATATCATAAGATTCCCGTTCTTGAAAATCAGCACTTCTCCAAATCCAGAAAACAGAAGGAATTCTAGGATTATTCCTTGGGGCAAATACTTTTATGCATACCTCCTCTGGTTTATCTATACCATACTCTATTCTCGTAAGATGATAGACACTAGCTAAAAATCACCCAGTGTGCTACATCATAGGCACACTGGGAGCGTAAATAATTGTAACCATATACATATAAAATAACAGCAATGGAATCCCAATCCTCCTTTTTATTTGTAAAGTCTCTATTCTTAGTAATCAAAACCCAAAGATCTATGAACTAGCTCATGCTTGACTAGCCAATCAGATAAACGGCCCTGCATCTTCTTGATCTCTCCCACATTTTGATTTCTATGTGTATTTCACATTTACAATGAAATTTTTAAAGATTGACCCACTCTTTCTTATTCTGCGCAAAAAAGCGAACCCTGTCTAATTCACTAATTCGTGGGAAGATACTGAATTTTTGGATCTGAAAAGGGTTTCAGAAGGTATTTCTGAAGTGGATAGTGATTGATAGAGCAATCCTTGATCGTAAGTTCCAGTATGAGTACTGCGCCGAACATCAAACTTGTGATTGATAGTAAAACATCGATTTTCCGGTTGAGACACAGTTCTATCTTCAAAAAATTTCTCGAGATATCTTCTTACGAAGTTTCGTTATAGCATCTATAACTGCCTCTCTGGTTTAGGTGGGCAGCCCGGCAAATAGACATCCACAGGAATTGGCTTATCGACTCCCCGAACAGTACTATAAGAATCAGTACTGAACATCCCTCCTGTAATAGTACAGGCTCCCATAGCAATGACATATTTTGGTTCAGGCATTTGCTCATATAATCTCACTAAAGAAGAGCCATTTTCATTGTTACTGTGCCGGCTGTTAAAATTAGGTCTGCTTGCCTAGGACTCGACCTTGGTACCAATCCATAACGATCAAAGTCAATCGTGAGCCTATTAATGAAGCAAATTCAATGAAACAACAACTGGTACCATATATAAGTGGCCATAAACTGGAAGTCTTGACCAATTCGAAAGATCATTCGAGGTAGTTGAAATAACTGAATTGGGGTTCGTTTGGTTTTGGTCAAGTAACGGAAATTCAATCAAATTCATAGCTGTCTCAATGTAATCTTTTCCTTCCTTTTTATTTTGATTGTCTGAATATTTAACTAAGACCCATTCCAACGCTCCTTTTCGCCATGCATAAACTGAACCAACAATTGGGATAAGCACGAAAATTAAAGCTTCTATAAATACAGATACACCCAATATGTCGAAACTCATTGCCCATGGATAAAGAAAGACTGTTTCAACATCAAAAACAACAAAAACTAGAGCAAACATGTAATAGCGAATTCGAAATTGTACCCAAGCATCTCTAAAGGGTTCTATACCCGATTCATAACTAGAAAATTTCTCTGGTCCTTTACTAATCAGGGCTAAAACTCCTGAAATGACAAATGTCAAGATAGGAATAGCACTTGATATTATTAGAAATGCCCAGAAAATATCATATTCGTGAAGCAGAAACATAAATGTACTCCTATGAATGTGGAATAGGCTGAATTATTCGATAATATATAATATATAAATCTATTTAGTATAGTATGGTATAGTATGTTAATTTACTAGTATGTTATCCTTATATTTTAAATATATTATATAATTTTTTTATACTTATTAATTTAATGAATTTTATTCATTATATTTTTCATTATACTGAAATAGAATGAATAAAAATAATATTTCATGAAATGAAATAAGAATTTCATTTTTTTTTTTCATTCGGGTAGAGGATTAGTGCTTCTATTGACTTCTAGTGATTCGATATGAATACATAAACAAAATCTAATGCATCCAAGAATGAAAAATAGCAAAAAAAGTGGAGTGGTATAATCGACGTCGACAAATTGTAAATAATCTACAGAAAATAGTTCTAATAGATAGAAAGAATCATAGATTATTGAAGGATTCAATAGAAAAAATTCCCCAATTAAGTCAATTCGTAGAATATAGAAGAGGGTACATTGATACATTGATCCATTTGACTTAGAATTCCATTTGGTTGGTGCAGGTTGGGGTTTTAAAAAAGAATCATGTCATGATTTTCACTTACTAAATTGAATTGACTGTATTGGATATATCAAAGCAAAAAGCATATCTTGATCATGAAACAAGAAAATAGGAAAAAAAAATTCATAATGAAGAAGAATGAGTATTTTATTCGAGATTTGAGAAATACCGATTGAACCCATTGGAATGACTTATTCTTTTTATTTTACTGTCTTTATGGATCTACAGAAGCACTTGGTAATGCTTTTTCTATTTCTATAAACCAACCAGCCAGTCCATAATATAAACAAGTACTTATGAGGAAATGATATACTAATAAAAACTAAACAGAAAATACCAATATCTATACAAAAAAATAGAATGTATTAGGGCTATACGGACTCGAACCGTAGACCTTCTCGGTAAAACAGATCAAACTAATTATTATCGAAATGATTCGAACTGTTTCAAAGACCCAACATGCATTTTGTTGCATTGGGCTCTTTCATCAACTGATGTAAAGATCAGTTAGTCCACCATATTTTTTTCTTCACAGGAAGATAAGAAGATAATGAAATGGCTCCGTGTGCTCTGATTCATTATTTGTATTTTGATCTAGGAGCAATACCAAAGTGTTTCAAAGAAGGGTTACCTTGACTTAGGTCTGCCTCCGGCCTAACTTCTATTAAGTTAAATAGAGTCTCTTTCGCTCCGCTGCAAAAGTCAACAAATATGAGACTTCATACACCTTAAAGTTCATAGGACGAAAAAAAGAGGTTATTTTGAAGCCTTTATACTCATTAAGCCTAGCATTGAATGGATTGGTATTTACCTTATCAATTATCAAATCAAAGGCAGGTTCTATTTGGCACCTGAATTTGCACCTAAATTGGACCAAACCAAATATTTGTCAGGCTATTGTTCCTTGTTCCCTCAATCTATGGAGTAAGACATCGATTCCTGATCTCAATAAGATCGATTATGTTTATTGCATAATAGGCTCCCTTGAAAAAACATTGGCGCATGTGTAAACGAGGTGCTCTACCAACTGAGCTATAGCCCTTGTTATAAACATCTTAACATATAGATAATTTCTTGTCAAGATGGAGATTAGCATGATAGCTCTCTAATTCGTTTACTTTACTCTTAAAGTAGTATTGCTTAGAAATAAGATTCCATCTATAATCCCCCAGTGATGGGTTCTTTTGTGGTTATAAATGACCTACTTAACTCAGTGGTTTAGTAGTATTGCTTTCATACGGCAGGAGTCATTGGTTCAAATCAATAGTAGGTAGAACTTATTAGATACCGGGATCAATGGCATCTAATAAGTTTTCTACCCATCCTTTTTTTTTGTATCAGATTCGACCTGATTGTGTTCAATTGAAGAAATCCAAATTTGAAGAACTTCTAAAGAACGAACCTCTTTTGATTATTTTGATGTATTGCCTAGTCGGAAATAAGATTGATAGCCTCCACTCGTGTCCTAGCTCGTCTGAGAGCTAGATTCGCCTCAATTGCTTGTCTCTTTCCCTCCGCTCTACTCAAGTTAGCTTCAGCTATTTCAAAAGCTTGTTGAGCCTCTTGCGGATCAA
This sequence comes from Acanthochlamys bracteata, assembly GCA_019914995.1. Lineage (NCBI taxonomy): Eukaryota > Viridiplantae > Streptophyta > Magnoliopsida > Pandanales > Velloziaceae > Acanthochlamys > Acanthochlamys bracteata. The sequence goes on from JAFKAK010000455.1 coordinate 16,918, forward strand.
TGTCAGTACCCAGCTCCGCATCATTTCCTAAAATAGTGATCTCATTATTACCTATTCTAGCAAAACCGCCCATCAGAGCCACCGTTAACCATTGGTCGTTGAGGCGTATTCTCAAAAGACCTATATCTACAGCTGTAGCAATAGGGGCGTGGTTTGGTAATATGCCAATTTGACCACTATTAGTAGATAAAATTATTTCTTTCACTTCTGAATCGAAAATTATTCGATTAGGAGTTAGTACACAAAGATTTAAAGTCATTTCTTCAAATTGCTCTCCCCTTCTAAGTTCATAGCTTTCATGATAAGCTTCATCGATGTTACCCACCAAATAAAAGGCCTGCTCAGGAAGACTGTCTAATTCTCCGGAAAGAATCAGTTGAAACCCTCTAATGGTTTCCATGAGACCAACATATTTACCTGGAGAACCAGTAAATACTTCCGCACAAAAGAAGGGTTGTGATAAGAAACGCTCAATTTTTCGCGCTCTTGCTACAGTTAAACGATCCTCCTCGGATAATTCGTCCAACCCCAGGATAGCTATAATGTCCTGAAGTTCCTTGTAACGTTGTAAAGTTTGTAACTCTTTGCGCAGTTTCATAATGTTCCTCGCCAACGATCCGAGGTTGCAACATAGTTGAGTTGAATCTAAAGGATCCACTGCTGGATAAATACCTTTGGCAGCTAATCCTCTTGATAGTACGGTAGTAGCATCTAAATGTGCAAATGTCGTGGCAGGAGCAGGGTCAGTCAAATCGTCCGCAGGTACATAAACTGCTTGGATCAAGTTATAGATCCTTCTTTGGTAAGTAATTCTTTCTTGCAAGGAACCCATTTCTGTACTAAGCGTAGGTTGATAACCTACCTGCGGAAGGCATTCTCCTAATAAGGCAGATACTTCTGATCCTGCTTGTACGAAACGAAAGATATTGTCGATGAATAGAAGCACGTCTTGTTCATTAACATCCCGGAAATATTCCGCCATGGTTAGGGCAGTCAAACCAACTCTCATACGAGCTCCCGGTGGTTCATTCATTTGACCATAGACTAGAGCTACTTTTGATTCTGCAATATTTTTTTCATTAATTACTCCGGATTCTTTCATTTCCATGTAGAGATCATTTCCTTCACAGTACGTTCACCTACTCCGCCAAATACGGATACGCCTCCATGAGCTTTGGCAATGTTGTTAATTAATTCCATGAGTAGTACTGTTTTACCAACTCCAGCTCCCCGAAAAGTCGATTTTTTTTCCTCCACGGCGATAAGGGCTAAAAGATCCACCACTTTAATTCCTGTTTCAAAGATAGATAATTTAGTATCTAACTGTATAAAGGCAGGCGCAGATCTATGAATAGGGGATGTTGTGCAGTATCTACAGGGCCTAAATTATCAACAGGTTCTCCAGAACGTTGAAAATTCGTCCAAGTAGCTCCGCCGACCGGAACATAGAGGAGCTCAGTGTCAATCACTTCCATTCCTCTCATCAGACCATCTGTAGCACTCATAGCTACAGTTCTAACTCGATTATTTCCTAATAATTGCTGTACCTCACAAGTCACATTAATTTGCTGACCGGCAGTATCTCGACCCTTAACTACCAAAGCGTTATAAATATTAGGCATTTTCCCGGTGGAAAAACGACATCTAATACTGGGCCAATAATTTGAGCGATACGCCTAGGGTTTTTTTCTTCAAGTGTGGAAACCGCAGGACCAAGTAGTAGGATTGCTTCTCATAATAATAATAAAGTGAAATATGTCAAATTTTTTTTGGACTAGTACCGAATCTAAAATAAATGTCCGATAGCAAGTTGATCAGTTAATTCAATAAGAAATAAATAATAAGAAAGAAAATGGGAGTTAGCACTCGATTTGTAGTACCACCCAGGAAAATCCAATTCAATCCTTTATTCATTCAATGAGTAAATTTTCAATTTCAACCAATACTTTTTCAAAATATCAAGTAGATGGATAAAATTGTCAGTAAGTTAAGTGTGTTTCATTTCTTTTTCATTATAGAAAATACCATCAATATTATCTATGGAGTTCGAACCCGAATTCCATTTATGATTCATTATTTCGATCTTATTTGGCCATCGGCCTTTTTTTTTTTCATATTTCCGCCTATTTTTTTATTTTATTTTTTTTTATTTTTTTTTTTTTGAATTTAATGGATGAATTATGCCTATTTTCAAATCTAGGATTTACATATATAACATATATCACTGTCAAGTGAATCTTTCTTAGTATTTTTAGATAGTTAGATTAAAAAAAAAAGCGGATCAATTCAATTATAAACTCACAAAACAAAGTTGGGTTGCGCCATACATATCAAAAGTATACAATAATGATGTATTTGGTGAATCAAATACATGGTAGGTTTCTTTTACCATTTTAATTAGTTGATAATATCAGTTGAATTTTTTTTTTGAAAGATTTTTTCATTCACGCCTAATCCATATCAGTAGACCTTGTCGTTGTGAAATTCTTAATTCATGAGTTGTGGGAGGGACTTATGTCACCACAAACAGAGACTAAAGCAAGCGTTGGATTCCAAGCTGGTGTTAAAGATTACAAATTGACTTATTATACGCCTGACTACAAAACCAAGGATACTGATATCTTGGCAGCATTTCCAGTAACTCCTCAACCTGGGTTCCACCTGAAGAAGCAGGGGCTGCGGTAGCTGCCGAATCTTCTACTGGTACATGGACAACTGTGTGGACTGATGGACTTACCAGTCTTGATCGTTACAAAGGCCGATGCTACCACATCGAGACCGTTGTTGGGAGGAGAATCAATATATTGCTTATGTAGCTTATCCTTTAGACCTTTTTGAAGAAGGTTCTGTTACTAATATGTTTACTTCCATTGTAGGTAATGTATTTGGTTTCAAAGCCCTACAGGCTCTACGTCTGGAGGATCTGCAATTCCTGTTTCTTATATCAAGACTTTCCAAGGCCCACCTCATGGTATCCAAGTTGAAAGAGATAAATTGAACAAGTATGGTCGTCCTCTATTGGGATGTACTATTAAACCAAAATTGGGATTATCTGCAAGAACTACGGTAGGGCGGTTTATGAATGTCTACGTGGTGGACTTGATTTTACCAAGGATGATGAAAATGTGAACTCACAACCATTTATGCGTTGGAGAGACCGTTTCTTATTTTGTGCCGAAGCAATTTTTTTTTAAAGCACAGGCCGAAACAGGTGAAATCAAGGGACATTACTTAAATGCTACTGCGGGTACATGTGAAGAAATGATCAAAGGGCTGTATTTGCTAGAGAGGGTGGGAGCTCTATCATAATGCATGACTACCTAACTGGGGATTCACTGCAAATACTAAGCTTGGCTCATTATTGCCGTGACAACGGACTACTTCTTCACATCCACCGCGCAATGCATGCAGTTCTTGATAGACAGAAAAATCATGGTATGCATTTCCGTGTACTAGCTAAAGCATTACGTATGTCTGGTGGAGACCATATTCACGCTGGTACCGTAGTAGGTAAACTAGAAGGGAACGTGAGATGACTTTAGGTTTTGTTGATTTACTACGTGATGATTTTATTGAAAAAGACCGAAGTCGTGGTATTTTCTTCACTCAAGATTGGGTCTCTATGCCAGGTGTTCTGCCTGTGGCTTCAGGGGGTATTCATGTTTGGCATATGCCTGCCTAACCGAAATCTTTGGGGATGATTCCGTACTACAGTTCGGTGGAGGAACTTTAGGACACCCTTGAAATGCACCCAGTGCAGTAGCTAATCAGTAGCTTTAGAAGCGTGTGTACAAGCTCGGAATGAGGACGTGATCTTGCTCGTGAGGTAATGTAATTATCCGTGAAGCTAGCAAATGGAGTCCTGAACTAGCCGCTGCTTGTGAAGTATGGAAAGAAATCAAATTTGAGTTCGAACCAGTAGATAAGATAGATAAAAATAAATAATAAGCACTTCGTAATTCAGTAATTCCTCTTTGTTCTCCTAATTGCAATTAAACTCAGCTCAATCTTTTTTTTTTTAGTAAAGGTTGGGCCGAAAAAAAAAATGAAAAAAAAAAGAATAGAATAAGGAATAAGTATCCTATACTGTGTATTTGCATACATTTTCATATGTGCATACCTTATCTTATATATTCCTATATACAATACAAATACAAGATTAACAAGATTAAAATACAAGAAGATCGAAAACTAAATAACTAAATACTTCGATTGTTTATTATTTGGATCCATAATTAATCCTATGGATCCTTGGGATTAGTAGATCTAGTATCAGACCATAGATCAAGCCAAGGAAAGGGCTTTTCTACCTATCCTGTATATTGTCTTTTTCCTTCCATGTTGCAATAGAAACTTACTTATTATTTGATTCTACGATACAGCGAGAATTAATTCAATTCCTCATTTATAGGAAGAAGAAATATTTCTCTTTTCAATGAGAATTTGCACATGATATGAGAAAAACTTTTCTTTATATTTCTAATTGAGGAGAAGATTCTATCATAATATATTGAATACCACGAATTCAAAAAAAAATCCATTTCTTTCAATACTCACTCATTGTTAGTTAACAATGCTAATGACTGGATCCATAGCATAGGATTAATTCTGATAGATAAAAAAAAATTATGAATCGAATGACTATTCATTTATTGTATTTTCATCAAATATGGGGCGGGAAGACTCTATGGAAAAATGGTGGTTCAATTCGATGTTGTCTAAGGAAAAGTTAGAAAATAAATGTGGGCTAAGTAAATCAATGGATAGTCTTGATGCTATGGGACATACCAATGGAAGTGAAGACCCCATTATAAATGATACAGGGAAAAACATTCCTAATTGGACCAGTAGTGCCAATTATAGTTTCAGTAATGTTGATTATTTATTTACTATCAGGGAGATTTGGAATTTTATCTCTGATGATACTTTTTTGGTTAGGGATAGTAACGGTGACAGTTATTCTGTATATTTTGATATTGAAAATCAGATTTTTGAGATTGACAATGATAGTTCTTTTCCACGTGAACCAGAAAGCTTTTTTTCTAGTTATTTGAATAGTAGGTCTAAGTAGAATCATTACTATTCTCATTACATGTATGATACCCAATCTAGTTGGATTAATCACATTAATAATTGCATTGATAGTTATCTTCATTTTGAAATCAGTAGTAATAGTTATATTACCAGTGGTATCGGCAATTACAGTGACAGTTACATTTATAGTTTCATTTGTACTGATGAAAAAAGTGTAAGTGGTAGTGAAAATGAGGGTTCTAGTATAAGAACTAGTAGGAATGGGAGCGATTTCAATATAAGAGGAAGATCTAATGATTTGGATATAAATAAAAAATATATAAATTTATGGGTTCAATGCGAAAATTGTTTTACATTAAACTATAAAAATTTGTTAGGTCACAAATGAATATTTTGTGAACAGTGTGATATCATTTGAAAATGAGTAGTTCAGATAGAATCGAACTTTTGATTGATCCGGGCACTTGGGATCCCATGGATGAAGATATGGTCTCCACGGACCCCATTGAATTTCATTCAGAGGAGGAACCTTATAGAGATCGTATCGATTCTTATCAAAGAAAAACGGGTTTAACGGAAGCCGTTCAAACAGGCATAGGTCAACTAAACGGTATTCCCGTAGCAATTGGGGTTATGGATTTTTCAGTTTATGGGAGGTAGTATGGGATCAGTAGTAGGCGAGAAAATAACCCGTTTGATCAGTATGCTACTAATCGATCTCTACCTGTTGTTGTTTGTGTGTGCTTCTGGAGGGCACGCATGCAAGAAGGAAGTTTGAGCTTGATGCAAATGGCTAAAATATCTTCTGCTTCATATAATTATCAATCAAATAAAAAATTATTCTATGTATCAATTCTTACATCTCCTACAACCGGTGGAGTGACAGCCAGTTTTGGTATGTTGGGGATGTCATTATTGCTGAACCTTATGCCTACATTGCATTTGCAGGTAAAAAGTAATTGAGCAAACATTGAAGAAGACAGTACCCGATGGTTCACAAGCAGCTGAGCATTTATTCCATAAGGGCTTATTCGATCCAATCGTACCACGTAATCTTTTAAAAGGTGTTCTGGTGAGTTATTTCAACTCCACGGTTTCCTTCCGTGAATAAAAAATGCAAATCAAATAAAGTATAACACTGGATTCAGTTATTTGTAATAAACAAGTATTTAGTTTAATAAAAAAACTAAGAAGAATGCTGCTTTCTTTGATGACATAAGTTCTACTCGTAGTAGGAATCAAAAGTTTCGGAGATTTTTTTTTTTTTCTTACAAAAAATTAGGTAAAAAAAAAAAAATTCTCAGGCCTTCTTAGGTATTAATATAGACAATGAAAATAATGAAAAATATATTAGATAGATATCTATAAAAGAAATAGAGAATATAGAATAAATGGAAGTGATTTCTATATTCACTAAGAACCCATTTTTTTACTTTACTATACTATGAACTATGAATACTATAAACAGAATCCCTCGATCAAATTAGTTAAGTCATGAATTCATAATAAACTCTTTGATAATAAAATTCTTCTTAGAAAGATAGAAAGAAGATAAGGATAAGAATGGGAGAAGAAGAATAAGCAAATTTTGGAAAAATTGATAAAAGTGGATTATCATACATATTCGTGTATAAAGACGAATAGATACACTTAACTTAGTTCTACATTCCTTGCACTTATTAACTACTTGATATTATTTATAATAGATATACTTATCATAAGATATCTTTATAAAAGGTATAAATCTTTATAAAGGTATAAATAGTAAATTAAATCAGGCACCCATTCTATGACAAATCTCATCTTCCCCTCTATTTTTGTGCCTTTAGTAGGCCTAGTATTTCCGGCAATTGCAATGGCTTCTTTATTTCTTTATATCCAAAAAAATAAGATTGTATAGACCCAGACTCGATGGGACCAAATCTCATCAATTTCTTTCAATACTGACTGGATCATAATACAGATATTTATTTATTGTAATATGGTATGATATGTGGCTGTTTCCGGACCCAAATGACAGAACTCTTATGCATGCGGATACGTGATATCTGCATAAATGCACGTATATGCAGGTATAGATGATTAAAAATAGATCAGTGCGTTCTTTTAAATAGAACAAAAAAAAATGTGTCTAACCAATTAGTATTGTAGTAAATGGTTCACATCAGAAAAGTGCTAGTTGATGAGAGTTACTTCGGGATCAAAAAATTAAAGTCAAAATTTTTAGGCTTATTCTCTCAATTTCAATCAGATGCAACTGGATCTAGTATAGTATGAACTGGCGATCAAAACATATATGGATAGAACTTATAAAAGGGTCTCGAAAAACAAGTTTTTTTTCTGGGCCTGTATCCTTTTTAGGTTCACTAGGATTCTTAGTGGTTGGAACTTCCAGTTATCTTGGTAGGAATCTGATATCCGTATTTCCTTCTCAGCAAATTTTTTTTTTTTTTTTCCACAGGGTCTCGTGATGTCTTTCTATGGGATCGCAGGTCTATTCATTAGTTCTTATTTGTGGTGCACAATCTCGTGGAATGTAGGTAGTGGTTATGACCGCTTCGATAGAAAAAGAAGAATAGTGTGTATTTTTCGTTGGGGATTTCCTGGAATAAATCGTCGCATCTTCCTTCGCTTCCTTATGAGAGATATACAATCCATTAGAATGGAAGTTAAAGAGGTCTTTATCCCCGTCGTGTCCTTTATATGGAAATCAGAGGCCGGGGCCATTCCCTTGACTCGTACTGATGAAATTTTACTCACGAGAAATCGAACAAAAAGCTGCCAATTGGCCTATTTCTTGCGCGTACCAATCAGTATAACCTTACTTCAGGTAGTTTTTGGTCCTTCATCGAAGGGAAGGAACAAATGAAGATGAAATTGATTCAATTTGCCCAATTTGGATATTGGGGAAAATCATATTTGCTTATTTTTTTATCCGAATCCGAAAAGAAAAGGACCTTATTTCCATTTCTATATTCCTTCTAGATCCAAGGACTTAATTTTTTTTACACAAAGGGAATAGATCCATAGGTTCGATACCTTGTTTGTTATAAATTCGTGCTTCAGAGAAATCTCAGATCAGATAGAGTCGACAAATGAAGCAGGTTCATTAACAATTCACAGATAAAAAAAAAAAAAAAAAAAAAGCATCCCTCCCATATCTTGTATCTATAGTATTTTTTTGCCTTGGTGGGTCTCTTTCTCATTTAAGAAAAGTTTGGAACCTTTGGTTACTAATTGGTGGAATACCAGGCAATCCGAAACCTTTTTGAATGATATTCAAGAAAAACCTTATAGAAAGATTCATAGAATTAGAAGAACTATTCTTCTTGGACGAAATGCTAACAGGTACCCGAAGACACATATACGTATAGGAATACAAGGGAAACAATACAATTGGTCAAAACACACAATGAATATCACTTCCAGATCATTTTGCATTTCTCGACAAATATAATCTGTTTCGCTATTCTAAGTGGTTATTTTATTCTGGTAATGAAGAACTCGTCATTCTTAATTCTTGGGTTCAAAATTCTTTCATAACAAGTGACACAATAAAAGCTTTTTCAATTCTTTTAGTCACTGATTTATGGATCAGATTTCACTCGACCCATGGTTGGGAACTAATGATTGGTTCGGTATACAATGATTTTGGGTTGGCTCATAATGATCAGATTATATCTGGGCTTGTTTCCACCTTTCCAGTTATTCTGGATACAATAGTGAAATATTGGATCTTCCATTATTTAAATCGTCTATCTCCTTCACTTGTAGTTATTTATCATTCAATGAATGAATGAAGAAGAACTCATTTGATCTCCTGATATCAATGAAATCAGAATGTTTCTTCATGTATAAAGAAAGCTTTTTCAATCTTACTTATTCCTTATACTTCTACTTGTTCTGTTCAAAGTATTCGTCCTATATTGCAATATAATAGCAGACTCCGAGATAGGGAACTATACTAGCTACCTATCAATTTACTATAAAAATTTCGGGATCAATGATTGGACCATGCAAAATAGAAATACTTTTTCTTGGGTAAAGGAACAGATGATTCGATCCATTTCTGTATCGATCATGATATATGTAATAACTCAGGCATCTATTTCAAATGCATATCCCATTTTTTGCCCAGCAGTTATGAAAATCCACGAAGCAACTGGACAGGTGTATGTGCCAATTGCCATTTAGCTAATAAGCCCGTGGATATTGAAGTTCCGCAAGCTGTGCTTCCTGATACTGTATTTGAAGCAGTTGTTCGCATCCCTTATGATATGCAACTGAAACAAGTTCTCGCTAATGGTAAAAAGGTCCTTTGAATGTAGGAGCTGTTCTTATTTTGCCGAAGGATTCAATTAGCCCCTCCCGATCGTATTTCTCCTGAGTTGAAAGAAAAGATAGAAATCTGTCTTTTCAGAGTTATCGTCCCAATAAAAAAATATTCTTGTGATAGGTCCTGTTCTGGTAAAAATATAGTGAAATCGTCTTTCTATTCTTTCTCCCGACCCCCCGCTACGAGGAAAGATGTTAATTTCTTAAAATATCCCATATATGTAGGTGGGAACAGAGGAAGGGTCAGATTTATCCTGATGGGAGCAAAAGTAACAATACAGTCTATAATGCTACATCAGCAGGTATAATAAGCAAAATAGTACGTAAAAAAAAAGGGGATATGAGATATCCATAGTTGATACATCGGATGGACATCAAGTGGTTGATGTTATACCTCCTGGACCAGAACTTCTTGTTGCAGAGGGTGAAACCGTAAAGCTTGATCAACCATTAACAAGCAATCCCAATGTGGGAGGTTTTGGTCAGAGAGATGCAGAAATAGTACTTCAAGATCCATTACGCATCCAAGGTCTTTTGTTCTTCTTGGCATCTGTTATTTTGGCACAAATCTTTTTGGTTCTTAAAAAGAAACAGTTTGAAAAGGTTCAATTGTACGAAATGAATTTCTAGATCCAGAGAGTCCTTAACATCAAGTTAAGTTAGTAAAAAGCGACGAATTCTTTTTGATCGATACAATTATGTATAATCAAAAATTTCTGTAAACCCCCTTGCTTACTTTGTTTCTACTGTGTAGGATGACTGGAATTCGTTACTTGTATCCTATGTTTAGTAAAACACAAAGGAATAGACAATAGACATACAAATACATACAAAGGAAGGGAATACAAGGCAAGGGGCGGGATAAATGAAATACTTCTAGTAGGGATTACGGGCTAATCTTCTATTTGACATAAGAATAAGAAAAGGTAGAAAATTCCCTTTCTTATGTCGTATTGTATCAAAAAAAAATGATTTTTCTCCTATTCATAAATATTACTCTTCTTTCTTTTTCAGTTCTATTGGGAACTTCTTTGTTTAGATTCATAACATAAAAAGTAGTAAGGCTTCAGGAGGAATAAGCAAACGGAACTTATTCCATTTTATTATTATTCAATTTATTATTAAAAAAAAAAAAAAATAGAAAATATTTGAATTATGTTCTTTTTTTAATTATGTTGACTGGATAACTTTCCAATTTGTATGTTATGGGATAGATCAAATGGAATAGATCAAAGTTTCACTCTAAGAGTAAGAACTCAGCGGGGTATTACCCCGCTGAGTTCTACTCTTTCATATCTACAATCCGGTTCATCCGATTACTACAGAGATAGACCCAACCCCGAATATGAACCGTAAAAAAAACACCTATTGAACCGATCACAGGAATACCAGTTACAGTACCTATCAGCCAAAGAGGAATCCTTCCAGTAGTATCGGCCATTTCCTCCACTTTCCTCCACATTTCATCAAGCAGTCATGCTAGAGACAAAAACAGTCATGGGTAATTATGAGGATAGTATCCTTCCGAATGGTATAAGAGAATTCCTACTATTCTTTTTATCTCTCTCAATTGAAGAAATAATTGGAAAATAAAACAGCAAGTACAAAAATGAGTAATAAACCCCAGTATAAACTGGTACGATTCAATTCAACATTTTGTTCATTCGGGTTTGATTGTGTCATAGCTCTATAATTCGAATTAGGTTTATCGTTGGATGAACTGCATTGCTGATATTGATCCCAAAAGAAACAGTAGGTACAGCTAGTCCATGAACAGCCAACCAGCGCACTGTAAAAATGGGATAGGTTCGATCTATGGTCATTGGGGGCCTCCTAAAAGGATCTACTAAATTCATCGAGTTGTTCCAAAGAATCAAAACGGCCAGTAATTAATGGAATCCCTTGTCGGCTCTCTGTGAAATACTCGTTTGGCCGAGGACTTCCAAACACATCATAAGCTAAACCTGTACTGACGAATAACCAACCCGCAATGAATAGGGAAGGTATAGTAATACTATGAATGACCCAGTATCGAATACTGGTGATAATATCAGCAAAAGAACGTTCTCCCGTGCTTCCAGACATACTGAGCTCCCCAAATTCTTGTACAGTCAAAAAAGGAAATCGATTCCATGAAAGATAAGATCAGTAAATAAATATAAACTACTGATATTGGATCTTTGTGAGATCGTCAATATTGTACCAAAGGTCTATTTAGAGTATACCGAATCAGTATAGCTATCCTTCCTCTGGCACAGCAACGCAGTCTCAATCAGTACTGAAATGAAATGATACAGAATTTTTTCTTACCCTTTTCTTTCTTGTCTATACATAATTGAATGTTATTCAATAGATCAATAGAAAATTCCTTATCTTACTTATCTTATAAGATAAGGTTTCCGCCTTTATTTGTAATAGTTTGCTTGTAATAGAAAGTAAAGGTCTTGGTAAAGTACGGCTCAATATCAATTGATTCTAATAATTCATGAAAGAGATTATCTTATTTACTTTTCACATAAAAAACACATAAGAATTCTATATGAAATCCATAAAGATTGTTAAAAGTTTTTTTTTTTCTTCGAATCTCTTACTTTATTTAATTTTAAGTAATTGGTTGGTCCTACAACAAATATACTATATAAAATCATAGTAGTATTTGATGATAAAATCATGATAACATCATAGTAGTATTTGATGAAAGAAAGAGAACATAGTTGGGACAATCAAATCAATATTTGTAATGCAACTATTCTTGCATTAGCATTAGATCCAAAGAAAAGATCCTTTCTACAAGGAAGGAACTCCGTGCTATGTAAAGACAAAATCATAATGTAGAACTTAAAAGGATAATGGAAGTTGCTCATCATCGAATCAAGTTGGACTCGAATTCGAGATAAAGGTTTTATTTTTTCGATAGATTATGGGGGACACTTTTTTTTTCTTCTCATTCTAAATATTATAAGAAATTAACCAATCTATTACATTACTGTACTGAATCCAATGAGTTAAAATAAAAAAAAAGTGATATCAGGCCGTTCACTACAAAAAAAATGTATTAGATTCTACTGAAAAATAAATGATCAAAATTGAAGTGATTTTCAAATCCAATCCTTTTCTTTTATTCCAAATATTCCAAAATTTCTTAATTCTTAATTAAGAGAACTTAATTAAATAGTATTAATTCTACTTAATTAATACTTAATTATTAATACTTAATTAAATAGTATATTCTTAAAATAGTCTTAATTCTATTCTACTTAATTCTATTCTACTTAATTCTATTCTAATAGTATTAACTTAATTTTCTTTTTTGAATGACCTTACACAATAATACAGTTAATATTACTATGAATTCAATTCAGTAATTG
>JAFKAK010000456.1:0-10000 GCA_019914995.1 Acanthochlamys bracteata
CTATACAGATGGATCTTATATAAATCCTATGATGAAGTACCACATGAGTGGATATATAGGAATCCAAATCTGCCGAATCACCTCATGTTATGATCTTCTACATCCTAGGTCTCCCCGTTCCGTCATCTGGCTTATGTTCTTCATGTAGCATTCAGACCGAATGACTCTGAAATTACGTCGATACTTCCACATATTTATTACAGGTAACGTAGGAGACATCTCTATTTTTCCCAGGGGATCTTTATAATTACCACTGCTTAGCTTTCAATTCGCCTCTGACCATCAAATTAAATGTGAATAACCCGTCCTCCTCTCTTTGAAACAAGGGGCGCTTCCGGCTCTGTGCGTGCTTCAAACAATTTTGTCTTCTCCATATTACCATATCTCTAGAGTCAATAATTTTCTATGAGGACTACTGAACTCAATCACTTGCTGCCGTTACTCAACAGTTTTCTGTTGAGGTCTATCCCATAAGTACTCAAAATCAGTGATCGATTTCTAGGTTTTGTCGTAAACCTAATTGGTTACTTCAATTACGTAAATCAATAGTTCAAACCCACTCAAAGGTAGGGCATTTCCCATTGATATAGGAACTTCTGTACCAGAAACAATGGTATCTCAATTATAGCCCCTCTGGGATGTAAAATATATCTCTTCTCACCATCCCCATAGTGTATGAGACAAATGTATGCATTTCGATTAGGGTCGTATTCTATGGTTACGATTCTACCGGATATGTCTTTTTCATTCCGTCTAAAATCGATTTTACAGTATAGACGCTTATGACCTCCCCCTCTATGCCCTGCGGTAATGATTCCTCTGGAATTACGACCTTTACCACAACGATGCTGTCCATAGATCAAATTATTTCGTGGATTGGATTTCCTTGACTGTCTACGACTCCATTGCGTGTGCTCAGGGTAGAAGTTTTGTATAAATGTATCGCCGTGTTATTAAGTATTTTGCTTTAAGTTCTTTTCTCTATAAGAGGTGGAATAGAATAACCCGGTTGAAGCGTAATGATCAACCGTTTGTAATGCATTGCATGTCCCATAATAGGTCCCATTCTTCTACCCTTTCCTGGGAGTCGATGACTATTCATAGCTATTACCTTGACACCAAAAAAAAGTTCGACCCAATGCTTTATTTCTGTCCTAGTTGATCCTGATTCGACATTAGAAGTATATTGATTGTTCCCCAATAACCGAATACTTTTTTTTCTGTAAATACTGCATATTTGATTCCATCCATAAATCCATTTTCTTCCCTATGAGTTCCAGTATCGATAAAATTCAATTCTTACTGTTCATATGTTATGGTATGAATATACCATACCAATTCGTTATGTATGGATGATGAGATTCCATTGATACAGAGCCAATTACAATAGACTTATTAAACACGTTCCCATTGGCGTGCATCCAGCAGGAATTGAACCTACAGATTCGCCAATTATGAGGTTGGGCGCTTTAACCATTCAGCCATGGATGCTTAACAGGGATCATCGTACATCGTGAATAACCAAATTCAATTGAAATGAAATCTTTAGGAGGAATCAATGAAAGGACATCAATTCAAATCCTGGATCTTCAATTGAGAGAGATATTGAGAGAGATCAAGAATTCTCACTATGATTCATGGATCAAATTCGATTCAGTGGGATCTTTCACTCCCATTTTTTCCACCAAGAACGTTTTATGAAACTCTTTGACCCCGAATTTGGGTATCCTACTTTCGTTCAACAAGCAATCGATATTTCGCGATCAAAGGTGTAGTACTGCTTGTAGTAGCGGTCCTTATATCTCGTATTAACAATCGAAAGATGGTCGAAAGAAAAAATCTCTATTTGATGGGGCTTCTTCCTATACCTATGAATTCCATTGGACCCAGAAATGAGACATTGGAAGAATCCTTTTGTCTTCAATATCAATAGGTTGATTGTTTCGCTCCTCTATCTTCAAAGGGAAAAAGATTTCTGCGAGTTGTTTCATGGATCCACATCTACAAAAGTACTTAGGTTCTCCCAATAAATAAAAAGTGTATCATGTCTGAATCTAACCGGGGTTCGCGGTGGTGGAGGAACCGGATCGGAAAAAGAGGATTCTAGTTGTAAGATATCTAATGAAACCGTAGCTGGAATGGAAATCTCATTCAAAAGAAAGATAGCAAATATCTGGAGTTTTTTTTTTATTCCATACGGATGATCCGATCCGCAAGGACCATGATTGGGAATTGTTTGATCGTCTTTCTCGAGGAAGAAGCGAAACATAATCAACTTGAATTCAGGACAGCTATTCGAAATCTTAGGGAAAGACTTGATTTGTTATCTCATGTCTGCTTTTCGTGAAAAAGACCAATTGAAGGAGGAGGTTTCTTCAAACAACAAGGAGCTGAGGCAACTATTCAATCAAATGATTGAGCATCTTTCCCATCTCTTCTCGAAACAAGAGGGTATTTCTTTGCAAAATTGTGCTCAATTTCCTAT
The DNA here is from genome assembly GCA_019914995.1 of Acanthochlamys bracteata. Classification (NCBI taxonomy): domain Eukaryota; kingdom Viridiplantae; phylum Streptophyta; class Magnoliopsida; order Pandanales; family Velloziaceae; genus Acanthochlamys; species Acanthochlamys bracteata. The sequence goes on from JAFKAK010000456.1 coordinate 2,486, forward strand.
GTGGCAATTCCGCCAAGATCTCTCCGTTAGTTGGGGAAGAATCAGCACGAATCGGATTTTTGAGGAACGTATCGAGAAAATTGGATTTGGTTAGACAATGTGTGGTTGGTAAACAAGGATCGGTTTTTTAGCAAGGTACGGAATGTATTGTCAAATATTCAATATGATTCCACAAGATCTCTTTTCGTTCAAGTAACGGATTCTAGCCAATTGAAAGGATCTTCTGATCAATCCAGAGATCATTTCGATTCCATTAGAAATGAGGATTCAGAATATCACACATTGATCGATCAAACAGAGATTCAGCAACTAAAAGAAAGATCGATTCTTTGGGATCCTTCCTTTCTTCAAACAGAACTAACAGAGATAGAATCAGATCGATTCCCGAAATGCCTTCTTGGATCTTCCTCAATGTCCCGGCTATTCACGGGACGTGAGAAGCAGATGAATAATCTTCTGCTTCCAGAAGAAATCGAAGAATTTCTTGGGAATCCTACCAGATCAATTCGTTCTTTTTTTCTCTGACAGATGGTCAGAACTTCATCTGGGTTCGAATCCTACTGAGAGGTCCACTAGAGATCAGAAATTATTGAAGAAAAAAAACAAGATGTTTCTTTTGTCCCTTCAGGCGATCGGAAAATAAAAAATGGTTGATATATTCAAGATAATTACGTATTTACAAAATACCGTCTCAATTCATCCTATTTCATCAGATCCGGGATGTGATATGGTTCCGAAGGATGAACCGGATATGGACAGTTCAATAAGATTTCATTCTTGAACAAAAATCTATTTTTTGATTTATTTCATCTATTCACAACCGGAACAAGGGGATACACGTTACACCACGATTTTGAATCAGAAGAGATTTCAAGAAATAGCAGATCTATTCACTCTATCAATAACCGAGCCGGATCTGGTGTATCATTAGGGATTTGCCTTTTATATTGATTCCTACGGATTGGATCAAAAAAATTCTTGAATGAGGTATTCAACTCCAGAGATGAATCGAAAAGGAAATCTTTTTGGTTCTACCTCCTCTTTTTATGAGAAGAATGAATCTTTTTATCGAAGGATCAGAAAAAAATCGGTCCGTATCTACTGTGGGAATGATTTGGAAGATCCAAAACTAAAAACAGCAGTATTTGCTAGCAACAACAAAACGGAGGCAGTCAATCAATATAGATTGATCCGAGATCTGATTCAAATCAATATAGAATCCATGGGTACATAAGAAATGTATCGAATCGATTTTTTTAATGAATAGATCCGATCGCAACTTCGAATATGGAATTCAAGGGGTCAAATAGGAAATGATACTCTGAATCATATAACTATAATGAAATATACGATCAACCAACATTTATCAATTGGAAAAAGAGTCAGAAGAAATGGTTTGATCCTCTTATTTCTCGAACCGAGAGATCCATGAATCGGAATTCTGATGCATATAGATACAAATGCTCCGATGGGAGCAAGAATTTCCAGGAACATTTGGAACATTTCGTTTTTGAACAGAAGAACCGTTTTCAAGTAGTGTTCGATCGATTACGTATTAATCAATATTCGATTGATTGGTCCGAAGCTATCGACAAACAAGATTTGTCTAAGACACTTCGTTTCTTTTTGTCCAAGTTACTTCTCTTTTTGTCCAAGTCACTTCGCTTTTTGTCCAAGCCACTTTCCTTTTTCTCTGTGAGTATCGGGAATATCCCCATTCATAGGTCCGAGATCCACATCTATGAATTGAAAGGTCCGAATGATCAACTCTGCAATCAGGTGTTAGAATCAATAGGTCTTCAAATCGTTCATTTGAAGAAATTGAAACCCTTCTTATTGGATGATCATGATACTTCCCAAAGACCAAAATTCTTGATCAATGGGGAACAATATTCTCATTTTTGTTCAAAAAGATACCAAAGTGGATGATTGACTCATTCCATACTAGAAATAATCGCAGGAAATCCTTTGATAACACGGATTCCTATTTCTCAATGCTATCCCACGATCGAGACAATTGGCTGAATCCCGTGAAACCATTTGATAGAAGTTCATTGATATCTTCTTTTTATAAAGCAAATCGACTTCGATTCTTGAATGATCCACAGCACTTCTGGTTCTATTGTAACAAAAGATTCCTTTTTATGCGGAAAAGACCCGTATCAATAATTATGATCTTCCATATGGACAATTCCTCAATATCTTGTTCATTCGCAAGAAAATATTTTCTTTGTGCGTCGGTAACGGTAAAAAAACATATTTTTTGGAGAGAGACTATTTCACCAATCAGTCACAGGTATCTGACATATTCATACCTAACCTAACGATTTTCCACAAAATGGTGACGAAACGTATAACTTGTACAAATCTTTCCATTTTCCAATTCGATCCGATCCATTCGTTCGTAGAGCTATTTACTCGATCGCAGACATTTCTGCAACACCTCTAACAGAGGAACAAATAGTCAATTTGGAAAGAACTTATTGTCAGCCTCTTTCAGATATGAATCTATCTGATTCAGAGGAAGAACTTACATCAGTATCTCAGTTTCAATTCAAACATGGGTTTGATTCACACTCCATGTTCTGAAATATTTACCATCCGGAAGAGGAAAAAACAGAGTCTTTGTCTAAAGAAATGCGTTGAAAGGGGAGATGTATAGAACCTTTCAAGGGGATAGTGCTTTTTGCAAATCTCTCAAAATGGAATCTGTTCCAAACATATATGCCATGGTTCCTTACTTCGACAGGGTGCAAATATCTAAATTTCATCCTTTTAGATACTTTTTCAGACCCATTGCCGATACTAAGTAGCAGTCAAAAATGGGTATCCATTTTCATGATATTATGCATGGATCATATATATCATGGCCAATTCTTCTAAAAGATTGTGGGCGATTCTTCCACAATGGACTCCGATAAGTGAGATTTCTAAGTAAGTGTTTACAGAATCTTCTTCTCTCGAAGAAATGATTCATCGAAATAATGAGTCACCCCTTTCATTGATATGGACACATCTGAGATCAACAAATGCTCAGGAGTTCCTCTATTCAATCCTTTTCCTTCTTCTTGTTGCTGGATATCTCGTTCGTATACATCTTCTCTTTGTTTCCCGAGCCTCTAGTGAGTTACAGACAGAGTTAGAAAAGAGATCAATTTTTGATGATTCCATCATACATGATTGAGTTGCGAAAACTTTTGGATAGGTATCCTACATCTGAACTGAATTCTTTCTGGTTAAAGAATCTCTTTCTAGTTGCTCTGGAACAATTAGGAGATTCTCCGGAAAAATACGGGGTTCTGCTTCTGGTGGCAACATGCTATTGGGCGGTGGTCCCACTTGTAGGGTCAAATCAATACGTTCTAAGAAGAACTATTTGAATATCAATCTCATCGATCTCATAAGTATCATACCAAATCCATCAATCGAATCACTTTTTTTCGAAATACGAGACATCTAAGTCGTAGAAGTAAAAGATCTATTCATTGATAAAAAAAAAAAAAAACGTGAACGGTGATTGGATTGATGATAAAATGGAATCCTGGGTCGCGACCAGTGATTCAATTGATGATGAAGAAAAGAATTCTTGATTCAGTTCTCCACCTTAACGACAGAAAAAAAGTTGATCAAATTCTATTGAGTCTGACTCATAGTGATCGTTTATCAAAGAATGACTCTGGTTATCAAATGATTGAACAACCGGGATCAATTTACTTACGATACTTAGTTGACATTCATAAAAAGTCTCTAATGAATTATGAGTTCAATAGATCCTGTTTAGCAGAAAGACGGATATTCCTTGCTCATTATCAGACAATCACTTATTCACAAACCTCGTGTGGGGTTAATAGTTTTCATTTCCGATCTCATGGAAAACCCTTTTCACTCCCTTAGCCTATCCCTTTCTAGGGGTATTTTAGTGATAGGTTCTATAGGAACTGGACGATCCTATTTGGTCAAATACCTGGCGACAAACTCCTATGTTCCTTTCATTACGGTATTTCCGAACAAGTTCCTGGATGACAAGCCTAAAGGTTATCTTATTGATGATATCGATATTGATGATAGTGACGATATCGATATTGATGATAGTGACGATATCGATATTGATGATGAGTGACGATATGGATATTGATGATAGTGACGATATGGATGATGACCTTGATACGGGCTGCTAACTATGACGACTATGTATATGAGGGCGAAAATAGACCGATTTGATATCACCCTTCAATTCAGATTAGCAAAAGCAATGTCTCCTTGCATAATATGGATTCCAAACATTCATAATCTGTCTGTGAATGAGTCAGATTACTTATCCCTCGGTCTATTAGAACTATCTCTCAGGGATTGGGAAAGATGTTCCACTAGAAATATTCTTGTTATTGCTTCGACTCATATTCCCCAAAAAGTGGATCCCACTTTAATAGCTCGAATAAATTAGATACATGCATTAAGATACGAAGGCTTCTTATTCCACAAGAACAAGCACTTTTTCATTCTTTCCTATACTAGGGATTTCACTTGGAAAGAAAATGCTCTATACTAACGGATTCAGGTCCATAACCATGGGTTCAAATGCACGAGATCTTGTAGCACTTATCAATGAGGCCCTATCAATTAGTATTACACAGAAGAAATCAATTATAGAAACTAATACAATTAGATCAGCTCTTCATAGACAAACTTGGGATTTGCGATCCCAGGTAAGATCGGTTCAGGATCATGGGATCTTTTTCTATCAGATAGGAAGGGCTATTGCACAAAATGTACTTCTAAGGAATTGCCCCATAAATCCTATATCTATCTATATGAAGAAGAAATCATGTAAGGAAGGGATTCTTATTTGTACAAATGGTACTTCGAACTTGGAACGAGCATGAAGAAATTAACGATACTTCTTTATCTTTTGAGTTGTTCTGCCGGATCGGTCGCTCAAGATCTTTGGTCTTCACCCGGACCCGATGAAAAAAATTGGATCACTTCTTATGGATTCGTTGAGAATGATTCTGCTCTAGTTCATGGCCTATTTAAGTAGAAGGCGCTCTGGTGGGATCCTCACGGACAGAAAAAGATTGCAGTCAGTTTGATGATAATAATCGAGTGACATTACTTCTTCGGTCCGAACCAAGGAATCAGTTAGATATGATGCAAAATGGATCTTGTTCTATCGTTGATCAGAGATTTCTATATGAAAAATACGAATCGGAGTTTGAAGAAGGGGAAGGAGAAAGAGCCTTCGACCCGCAACAGATAGAGGAGGATTTATTCAATCACATAGTTTGGGCTCCTAGAATATGGCGCCCTTGTGGCAATCTATTTGATTGTATCGAAAGGCCCACTGAATTGGGATTTCCCTATTGGGCCGGGTCATTTCGGGGCAAGCGGATCATTTATCATAAAAGGGTGAGCTTCAAGAGAATGATTCGGAGTTCTTGCAGGGTGGAACCATGCAGTACCAGACACGAGATAGATCTTCCAAAGAACAAGGCTTTTTTCGAATAAGCCGATTCATTTTGGACCCTGCGGATCCATTCTTTTTCCTATTCAAAGATCGGCCCTTTGTCTCTGTGTTTTCACGTCGAGAATTCTTTGCAGATGAAGAGATGTCAAAGGCGCTTATTACTTCCCAAACAAATCCTCCTACATCTATAGATAATCGCTGGTTCATCAAGAATACGCAAGAAAAGCACTTCGAATCGTTGATTCATCGCCCGAGATGGCTTAGAACCAATAGTTCATTATCTAATGGATCTTTCCGTTATAATACTCTATCCGAGAGTTATCAGTATTTATCAAATCTGTTCCTATCTAACGGAACGCTATTGGATCAAATGACAAAGACATTGTTGAGAAAGGGATGGCTTTTCCCGGATGAAATGAAAGATTTGATTCATGTAACAGGAGAAAGATTTCCCATTCCTTAGTCGTAAAGATATGTGGCCACGAAAAAGGGATTAAGTGGAAGAGAATTGGCCGGGTGATAGAGTCGTGGAAACACTTGTTTATTCCATATTTCGGACCTTAGCTCCATGGAACAATATGCTACTGCTGAAACATGGAAGAATTGAAATCTTAGATCAAAATATTATGTATGGATGATATGAACTGCCTAAACAAGAATTCTTGAAGGGCGAACAACCCAGAGCCTATTACTCACTACATCAAACAATTTCCATTAATGAAACCATGGAAATCCATCGGAAAATCAAAAATACGCATGTCCGATGAAATGGTTGTTGCTATCTGCTCCAATAACGAATCATTGGTTTAACTGAATAACTAAAGAAAATAGATAGACCTTTCTCTTCGTCTCAGGTCGATAGATCTTCTCAATTGGAAGATCTCCCATATGGATAATACACATTCCAGTTTCCCGAGCCTAATTCTAATTGTTTTGTTCCGAAGCAAAGATATCCACGGAGGCCAGTTCGTCCTATTCAGATATTCGACCAAAGGGTACTGGATTCTCTTTCGGATAGGCCCTGAAAGGAGAAGGAAGGCTGGAATGCCAACGCCAACAGACGTCTGTCTATTCTCTAATTCACCCGACCCGATAGTACCCATTTTGGGGCGTCAGTGCCAAAGTCACTGAAGGGGTAAGTCGCCAATCCCTAAAACGGACTAGGTAATGTACTTTATCTGCTGAGTTACGGGTACTGGTGGGTATTTTACCAGAGGTTTCTATCAATCTACCCTTGTGTGATTCCTGTTGAATCATATACTCGGGGGTGGGTGCAGGCCGGACGATTTCAAAACAGACTCCTCATTCATTAGATAGAGAAGATCGCCAAGATTTCGTGATCCGCTGCCGAACCTATTCCAATTCCAGCAGCCCGGACTCGGATCGTGGGGATCGCCGGAATACTTCGTATCATAAGATACTCAGTATATCAATATTGATTAGATCCGAAATCTTTTATTGAATTGCTCATTCAATGAGCATTCTCAATATTATGCCTTGAAGAGGACTCGAACCTCCACGCTCTTTAGCACGAGATTTTGAGTCTCGCGTGTCTACCATTTCACCATCAAGGCATCTTGAAAGTGAATCGTATTCTATGAATATGATATCTATCTAGTGTGATATATGGAATATATGACATATATGACAAAGGTGGAGTCTTGGAGTATTTCTATCGATCGGTCATGTCATATAGGCCCGAGTCAGACATAAAATTTCCTCGATTTGAATTATGTTATCCGGAGAGACCTTATCATATATATATATCAAAAGATGTACAATCAAACCTATTTCTCGATTCAATAGAAGCCCAAAAAAGTGAATATGGTACCCAAATAGCGATAGATATGTCAAAAGCAGGTCCGATTACGCCTATTCCTAATTCTAAATAGAATGTAACGACGTAGGAATCCATATGTAAACATAGTACTATTTACATAGGCTTGAATGACCCCTTCTCATAATAGAATGTACATAACCCTATTCCGGTCTGGTCCGATATGGAATGAACTTATAATCATGGAATCGACTCGATTCCATGATTATAAGTT
>JAFKAK010000456.1:25038-33308 GCA_019914995.1 Acanthochlamys bracteata
ACCAGAAATTCAATGCGTAATCTCAGCATTCAATGTATTTCTGAATAATCTCATTTTCAATTATTCAACCATTTCATTTTACCAAGTTCAACCTTAGCCAGATTAGTCAACATTTATCTGTTTCGATGCAACAACAAGATCTTATTTGTAACAACTAGTTTTGTTGGTTGGTTAATTGGTCACATTTTATTCATGAAATGGGTTGGATTAGTATTATTCTGGATACAGCAAAATCATTCTATTCGATCTAGATCTAATAAGTACCTTGTGTCAGAATTGAGAAATTCTATGGCTCGAATCTTTAGTATTCTCTTATTTATCACCTGTGTCTACTATTTAGGCAGAATGCCGTCGCCTATTATCACTAAGAAACTGAAAGAAACCTCAAAAACGGAAGAAAAGGAGAAAGTGAGGAAGAAAAGGAGGATCCGGACAAAATAGATGAAACGGAAGAGATCCGAGTGAATGGAAAGGAAAAAACAAAGGATGAATTACACTTTCACTTTAAAGAGACATCCTATTTGAAAGAGACATCCTATAAAGATAGCCCAGTTTACAAAGATTCTTATCTTGATGGATATCAAGATAATTGGGAATTGGGAAGACTTAAAGAAGAGAAAAAGGAAAAGACTTATTTCGGGTTTGAAAAACCTTTTGTGACTTTCCTTTTTGATTCTAAACGATGGAATCGTCCATTGCGATATATAAAAAATGATCGATTTGAAAATGCTGTACGAAATGAAATGTCTCAATATTTTTTTTATACATGTCCAAGTGATGGAAAACAAAGAATATCTTTTACATATCCACCTAGTTTATCAACTTTTTCGGAAATGATAGAACGAAAAATGGATTTGTACACGACAGAAAAACTATCCCATGAAGACCTGTATAATTATTGGATTTATACCAATGAACAAAAAAAATTTAAATTAAATCCAAATTAAAAAAAAATAAAAAAATCAGTAAAAATATTAAGACATAAGATGAATACAAGAATAGATAGGACGATATTCGTCCCCCCCCCATATATTTGATTCCTTCTCCTATAAAGAAACTTGCAAGACCAACTCCATTTGTGATTCCATCAATTATACGTCTATCAAAAAAATGAATTAATTTGGCCAATCTTCGTATACCTGTGGTAAAAACCTAGTATAAAAAAATCTATGTAAGCACGGTTATATGACCAATTATATATCACATTTTTATTCGGTCCAAGAAAATCCTTTTAGGACTCATTTTACAAATGAATTAATTAAGTCCAAATTTTTAAAGATGAATAAACAGACCCATAGAAAATATATGCTATGAATAGTCCGAAAAGGGCTATACTTACTGAAAAAAATTGCATTTATGAAAAATTCATACCAATCCGCAGCAGGAGGAGAATTCAATTTGAATGAAAGGGTTTTCCCCTGGGTTAGTAATTTTGATAATATATCAAAATTTTTGGATCATGATCAAAGGAATTCCTATTATTCAACGAACAAAGTAAATAATACCAATACAAGCAGAGGAAATAGCATAGTATTGTCCGATTCATGAGGATACATGGAAGTATATTTATTTCCATAGTAAGTACGAAAATCTCGCATTTGATTTCTTACATTATTACCACTTTTATATGTATCCTTTGCAAAAAAGGAGGCCTTATTATTCACAAATACATTTTTATTGACTGTTTCGGGTGCTTCTTTTCCCCATATAGATATTGAATAGAACGAGCTATTTTTAGTACTACTGTAATTTTTTTAAAATGAAGGTTCAAATACCCATCAAAAGTAAGTAAATATATACAGAAACATATAAAATGCAGTTAGTCCCACTGTGAAATAAGCTATTATGGCAAATATTGGTGAATACAACCAACTATCATTAAGAATTTCATCTTTGGACCAAAAACAAGCAAGAGGTGGAATACCACAAAGGGAAAGTGTACCTAATAAAAAAGAAGTTTTTGTAATTGGAACATATCTTCTTAAACCACCCATAAGAACCATATTCTGACTTTTATCTGGTGAATATCCAACAATGGGTTCCATTGCATGAATAATAGATCCAGATCCTAAAAACAATAAAGCTTTAGAGTAGGCATGAGTGATCAAATGGAATAAAGCAGCTCGATAAGAACCTATACCTAGAGCTAACATAATATAACCCAATTGAGACATTGTAGAATAAGCTAAACTTCTTTTAATGTCTCTTTGAGCAAAAACCAAAGTAGCTCCTAATAGGACTGTTATTACACCTATTAAAAAAATAAGATCCATTATGTAAGGTATAACTATGAAAGAGGAAAAAGCCGAGCTACAAGAAAAATTCCTGCTGCTACCATAGTAGCAGCATGTATAAACCGAAATAGGAGTGGGCCTTCCATGGCGTCAGGTAACCATACGTGAAGTGGAAATTGTGCAGATTTCGCAATTGCAGCTACGAATAATAAAAAGCACATAGAGTAGCAAATAAAGAATGAACTCCATTATTATGGATCAAGTTATTAACTATTTCGAACAAATCCCGAAATTCTAAACTACCTGTTATCAATAAAGACCTAAAATTCTAATAATAAACCAAAATCTCTCTACACGATTAGTTACAAAAAGCCTTTTGACAAGCACTTGCTGCACTTGGTCGTGTGAACCAAAACCCTATTAATAAATAGGAACACATTCCAACTAGTTCCCAAAAAATATAAATTTGTATCAAATTAGAACTAGTAACTAATCCCAACATGGAAGCATTGAAAAAACTCATATAAGCAAAAAATCTCAAATATCCTTGATCATGAGACATATAATTGTCACTGTAAATAAGAACCATGATTCCAACCGTAGTAATTAGTATCGACATAATAGAAGTAAGTGGATCAATCAAGTGTCCAAACTCTAAGGAAAAATCATTATTGATGGTCCAAGACCATAGATATTGATAGATAAAACTTCCATTTATTTGCTGAATAGACAAATTAGCCGAAACCACCATAGCTATACTCAACAGTAAAACACTAAGAAAAGCCCACATACGACGTATATTTTTTTGTTGCTGTCGGAACAAGCAGAAGTCCAAATCCTATTGACATAGTAACTGGAATTGGAAGAAAAGGTATTATCCACGCATATTGATATGTATGTTCCATAAGAAAACAAATTTTTTTATTTTTATTCTTATTAATTTAATTTATTAATTTAATTGTTTACGATTCACCAATTCTTATTCTTATCTCTTTCGAAAAGAACAATAATAAAAGAAATCAACAAAAAAATCAAAAGAAAATTGAATTTTTATTATTATGACTTTTTTCCCAGATACTTTGAAATATTCAAACAACAATGGGTTGGTCAACAATGAGTTGGTCAAATAATATGATCAAATAACTAAGCAAAGGTTATTTTCCAATTAATTATTAACTAAAAAAAAAAAGATGACTAAAATTCTCTTTTTATTAGATAATAGAATGTCTTGTTTAACAGATTAACTGCTGGTTTGAATTATAGGTATAGGCACAATACTCGTAACTTTATCAATTAATATAAGATTCCAATTTTCTTCTTTTTATGTGCTGATGCGCACATATCATATATACACATATCATAGAAATTTCTATTATATTTGTATCTTAATGAAACAACTATTAAACACATAACGTAATAAGTATGGATAATGACTAAAAAGAACGATCAATACATGTCTTTCACATACAACGATAAAATTAGTAACTTTTTTTTTTGAATGGCGGTTCAAAAAAACGCACTTCTATATCAAAAAAACGTATTCGTAGAAATATTTTTGAAAAAAAAGGGGATATTTAGCTGCAAAAAAAAGCTCTTTCTTTAGCTAAATCGGTTTCCACGGGACATTCAAAAAGTTTTTTTGTGCGACAAACAAGTAATAAAGACTGAGAATAATCTGAATCAGGCATGGCTTGAAGAATTTTCAATTCTTTAAGATAAATAAAAAAATTTACTATTTACCAATATTGATATTTAGGAGTTACATAGTTCCATATTCCATATAAGTACATATAAGTCTTAGTTATAGTTAGACCTAGTTGCTGTATAGAATAAGAATTTTTCTGTCTACTGGGTTTTAAAGTTTTTTTTGTATTATCTTTTTTATCAATTAACTTTTTTGCTTTTTTTACTTTTCGCAATAGAAAAATATTTTTCTATTGCGAAAAGATAAGATCAAACTTTTTTATGTCGATCCAAAAATACTAAAAAAACTAATTGTGTTATAATTAAAATTTTGTACATTTGTACACAAGAAGAAAAAAAGAATATGGTACTAAACTAAGCTATCAAAATTGTTAGAAAAGTTCCTTGATTTAGTGATGAAGTTGTGATACAAAAGAAATCCTAAGTATTTATTTTTTTTTTTCATTGACTTTTTGTTTTGAATACATGAAATCGGATAAATGAAGAATGAATCTTCAAAAGAAGATAGAAAAAAATTCTTAGTTCTATATCTCTACTTAGTACAAAGTACAAAAATATTGAATTGCAACCCTTTCGGGAGAGCTTTTTTTTTTTAGTATTTTAGTAAATGAAAGTTGATTATGAAAACGGAATCCTATGACGATACTAACTAAAGATTATTGAAGAATCAAATAAGAATTTGACTGAGTATTTATTCATTGATTCTAATGTTTACTAAACTATATCCATTCCTTGAATCTCGACGATTCAACACGAATTAACTATTATTATTTCAAGGAAGCCGCCATGGTGAAATTGGTAGACACGCTGCTCTTAGGAAGCAGTGCTAGAGCATCTCGGTTCGAGTCCGAGTGGCGGCATCCTCTAAAAAGGATACAATGAATCCTATAATGTATCCAATTCCCCATTTACATTTTCTAGACCCTTTTTACTTTTTATTTATTTATGATATTTACGACTTTAGAACATATATTAACTCATATCTTTTTTTTCGATCATTTCAATTGTGATTATGATTCATTTGATGACTTTATTAGTCCACGAAATCGTAGGATTACGCGATTCGTCGGAAAAGGAATAATAGCTACTTTTTATCTATAACGGGATTATTAGTTACTCGTTGGATTTATTCGGGCCATTTTCCATTAAGTAATTTATACGAGTCATTAATCTTCCTTTCGTGGAGTTTCTCCATTATTCATCTGATTCCCTATCTTAGGAATCCTAATCTTAGGAAGATTAAAAACGATTTAAGTACAATAACTGCGTCAAGTACTATTTTTACCCAAGGCTTCGCTACGTCCGGTCTTTTAACTGAAACCCACCAATCTGCAATATTAGTACCTGCTCTACAATCTCAGTGGTTAATGATGCACGTAAGTATGATGTTATTGAGCTATGCAGCTCTTTTATGCGGATCATTATTGCAATAGCCCTTATAGTTATTACATTTCGAAAAAAAAACATCGATATTTTTGTAAAAACAAAGATCTCTTAACAAATTCATTTATCTTTGATGAGACCGAATGTGTGAATGAGAAAAGAAGTGCTTTAAAAGCACTTCTTTTCTCTCATTCAAAAGTATTACAAATATCAATTAACTCAACGTTTGGATTATTGGAGTTATCGTATCATTAGTTTAGGGTTTATCTTTTTAACCATAGGCATTCTTTCTGGAGCGGTATGGGCTAATGAGGCGTGGGGATCTTATTGGAGTTGGGATCCTAAGGAAACGTGGGCATTTATTACTTGGACCATATTCGCAATTTATTCACATACTAGAACAAATCAACCTTTGCAAGGTACAAATTCGGCGCTTGTAGCTACTATAGGATTTCTTATAATTTGGATATGCTATTTTGGAATCAATCTATTAGGAATAGGTTTACATAGTTATGGTTCATTCGCATGAACATCGAATTGAACGAACTACATGAAGAATGTATAAGAACATTGTTCTATATATAATGAAGGTTTGTGCAAGTTTTTGAGAACCGTTTGTTCAAACGGTTCTCAAAAACTCGAGAAGCTTCCTAGATGGATCTTATTACAATTCTAATTAACTTTTTTCACTTTACACTTACTTTTTTTTGTTTTGTATCGTACAGGGAACTTAAAAAAAAATTATCAAAGAATTATACTTGAATTCTAAAATAGAATATAATAATTATAAAATATAATATAATACTTTTTATATAAAATTAATATAATATTTTTTTTAGAAAATAAAACTTTCTATCTCATTAATGAGAACTATCTATGAAAGTAATTAAATAAGATAGCTTGCACCTTATCAATGGATAGCGAAAGAACGAAATCTGGATAAATACCAATACCTATTACGGGGAGAAGGGTACAGATCGAAACAAACAGTTCTCGTGGTCCAGAATCTACAAAATTGGAGTTTGGAACATTAAATAGCTTGTAGCCATAGAACATTTGACGTGACATAGATAATAAATAAATAGGAGTTAAAATCATTCCAATTGCCATTATAAAAGTAATTAGTATTTTTGACATTAAAAGATATTTTTGGCTAGTAATTATTCCAAAAAATACTACTGATTCTGCAACAAAACCACTCATTCCTGGCAATGCAAGAGAAGCCATTTGAAGCTACTGAACATGGTAAACATTTTTGGCATTGGGATAGATATTCCCCCATTTCGTCGAGATAAACAAGACGTGTTCTATCACAACTTGTTCCCCCAAGAAAAACAGTGCAGCACCAATAAATCCATGAGAAGTATTTGTAAAATAGCTCCATTAAGTCCCATATCTGTTATAGAACCAATTCCTATAATTATGAAACCCATGTGAGATACGGAAGAATAGGCTATTCTCTTTTTAAATTGCGTTGACCGAGAGAGGTTGAAGCTGCATAGATTATTTGCATCGTTCCCACTATTACCAACCAGGGAAAATATAGAATGAGCATGGGGTAATAATTCCATATTGATTCGAATCAACCCATATGCTCCCATTTTTAATAAGATTCCAGCTAGAAGCATACATGTACTGTAATGTGCTTCCCCATGGGTATCTAGTAACCATGTATGTAGGGGTATAATCGGTGATTTGACAGCATAAGCAATAAGGAAGCCAAAATATAATATTATTTCCAATCCCACAGGATAGGATTGATTAGCTAGTCTTTCCAAATTTAATGTGGGCTCGTTGGAACCATATAAACCCATAACTAGAACTCCTATTAAGAGGAAAATAGAACCTCCTGCAGTATACAAAATAAACTTTGTAGCTGAGTACAGACGTTTCTTTCCTCCCACATGGATAAAAGTAAGTAAACAGGAATTAATTCTAACTCCCACATGAGGAAAAAAGTAAAAGGTCTCGAGAAGAAAATAATCCCATTTGACCGCTGTACATTTGCTAACATCAGGAAATGGAACAATCGAATTTCGAGTAACAGGCCAAGCCGCTAAAGTTGCTAAAGTAGTGATAAATCCTGTCAGTAAAATAGGTCCTATCGAAAGTCCATCAATTCCCAGTCTCAGTGAAAATCAAAAAAATTTATCCATTGATAATCCTCCTCCAATTGTATTAATGGATCGTCAATTGGAAATGATAACAGAATACAAAAGTGGTTAGAAGGAGTTCTAATAAACAAATACAAATAGTATACCACCTAACAACCTTATTCCCTCTATGAGGAGAAAAGAAAATTGAAGAACCTGCAAATATTGGCAAAACTACAATTATTGTTAACCAAGGAAAATCACTCGTGATAAAGACAAGATACGCTTTGACCAGAAAAACCCGTCCTCGAAAAATCAATTATTCCGAGGACGGGTTTTTCATCGTAAAGAAGGAATCAAATGATTCAAGTGGAGTTTTTTTGTAAGGTATCAATAAGCTAGACCCATGCTGCGAGTTGTTTCATGCCATAAATAAACACGAACACTCAAAAAATCTGTTGGGCAAGCAGATTCACATCTCTTACAGCCTACACAATCCTCAGTTCTTGGCGCAGAAGCAATTTGTAGCTTTACACCCGTCCCAAGGTATCATTTCCAATACATCTGTTGGGCAAGCTCGTACACATTAGTACACCTATACATGTATCATAAATTTTTACTGAATGTGACATTGGATCTATAAAACATAAAAAATTTTCGATCTGGTAAAGTAAAATATATATAATTTTATTGTAAACACCAGACGAAGCAGTAATTTATCAATTTTTTAGAATCAATCCATTTAAAAATCTGTATGAGCAAGGGCCAAAGACTTTGATTTCTGTTTAAACAACCATGATCGTGCAAGTCGCAGATGCGAATTCCAATTTATATTATTAAAATAAATTATAGATGA
>JAFKAK010000457.1:0-23636 GCA_019914995.1 Acanthochlamys bracteata
ATCTTCATCTTTCTAATCTTCATTGTAATATCTTCCGATCTAATATCACCATCGTTGATATTAGGTTGAGTTATCTTATATATGTTGAAGAAATCACCAATACATCACCATTAAAATTGATTTGGACCAAGACTTACTTTTTCTTGTCATTTAAAATCTATTTACATTTTTTTATCTTTGAAAACAAATCCATCAATTATTTTCAACCAAGTTATTGTTAATTTAATTTCTCTTGAGTTTTTTTTTTTTGTTACTTAGCTTAATTTCCAGATCTAGCTCTCTGTGGATATGACCTCGATCTTACCGAGTTAATTGCTACATCGCACACTCGTGCACTTTGCGAGTTAAAACAAGCCGATCATAAAAAGCGGTCAAAAAAAAAAATCAATTACTGGTTTTACCGCCTAAAAAAAATTTGACCTTAACATTTTGGATATTTGACCGTGGATTTGGACTATTAATTGTTGATTTTGGTTGGTTCAACCATTTTTCTTTTATTGTCTATTCTTATTAGTTTCTAATATTTTTCTTGTTTTTTCATTTTATTTTGTTGATATTGTTTTTATTTATTGTTTAAAGTGTTTTTTTTTTTTTTTTATTTATTGTTATAATTATTATTTTAATGTTTATTGTTATTATTTTTTTTTTTATTTATTGTTTAGTGTTTGGCCTTTTTTACCGCCTTTTGTTTATTTTATTTTTATTTTAATGTTTTATTATTATTTTTTTCTTATATTTATTGTTTAAAGTGCTTTTTGGTATTATTACGCCTTTTGTTTATTTTTGTTATTTTATTTTGTTGTTTTGTTATGATTATTTTTCTTATATTTATTGTTTAAAGTGTTTGGCCGGTATTACCGCTTTTTTTTATTCAAGCTTGTTATAATTATCTTTTAATGTTTATTGTTGTTAATAGTGTTTATTAGTTGGAGAGTGAATTTTTTTAATTTGTTGTATATTTTTATTTTTGAGCTATTACTTTTATTTGCATTTTTTTTTTTTTTCTTTCCTTTCCTTTTCATATTCATATAATTGTTATATTATTATTATTATTATTTTATCATGGCTAATGTTGAAGATGTAGAGGGTGAAGGGAGTGTTCAAGGTAATGGACCTCCACAATTCAATGATCAACCTAATTTTGAACTCTTAGAGAGTATCTTCACCCGGCTAGACAAAGTACACCTTCGTGTATTATCTTACCTCTTAACCAACAAGCTTTCAATTTGAAACCGGGCATGATTCAACTTCTTCCCACATTTCATGGTATGGATTCTGAAAATCCATACATACACATTAAAGACTTTGAAGAGGTATGTAATACTTTTATTGATAGAACATGCACAGAGGAAACCATTCGACTTTAAATTGTTCCCATTCTCTCTAAAGGATAAAGCCAAGCTTTGGCTAAACTCCTTGCGCCCTAGGTCTATAGGTACATGGAGAGAAATGCAAGCTGAATTTTTGAAAAATACTTCCCACTCATAGGACAAATGACCTTACAACGTCAAATGATGAATTTTTCTTGTAGTCCAAATGAGTCATTTCACCAAGCTTGGGAAAGGTTCAAAGACTTGTTAAATGCATGCCCTCACCATGGTTTTTGAGATGTGGAGGTTAGTGAGTTTCTTTTATGACTCTCTTACCGCAGATTTTAAAAAGCTAGTGTCAACCATGTGTAATGGTGAGTTTTATGACAAAAAGAACCAAGTGAGGCCTTTGATTTTTTTTTTGATCAATTGGTGAAAAAACACAAAGCAATGGGAGACTTCTCTCCCAGTTCATGTTGAGTCTAGAAACACCATTTCTCATTCAAGTGGGAAGTTTCAATTGAAAGAGACTGATGACCTCAATGCTAGAGATTAGCCTCATTGGCTAGGGAAAGTAGAGTCTCTTGAGATTAAAAAGTGCATGTCATAAGTGAACAACAAGAGGAAAGTTGTGTTGTTTGTGAGAGCAAAGGGCATAGGACAACTGAATGTCCTACCATTCCACCTTCAAGGAAGTGCTATATGGCCAAACTTTCGATTCAAGTAATGTTAGAAAGCCATTTTCCAAACCAAGTAGGCAATCCCTACTCGAGACCTATAATCCTGGATGGAGGAACCACCCAAATTTTGGATGGAGAAATGAGGGCTCTTCATTACCTCAAACATTTCAACCTCCACCCCAACCATTTCATGCTCCCACACATAACACATACCAACCACCTCATAAGAGATCCTTAGAGGATACTCTTCAACAATTCATGCAAACGCAAGGAGGAATCAACAACCAAGTTTACAAATTCCAAGACTGGACCAATAGGACCTTAGATGACATTCAAGTCAACTAACTAAGTTGACTCAATCACTAAGCATTCAAGAGAAGGAAAAATCCCACTCAACCAATGCCCAATCCTAGAGGTCAGGTACACATGAGTGAATCCTCACCTAGTGAACCTTCAAACCATGAACAAGTCCAAGCCATCACTACCCTTAGAAGTGGAAAGATTGTTGACAAAGGTGTAGGTTTTAGGATTCCTAAAGGTATTGTGGAGGAGAAATCTAGGAAAGTGAAGAGGGAATCAAAACACAAGTGACAAATGAGAGTTTGAGTGACAAAGAAGGTGAGATAAATGAGAAAGAGATGAGTGAGAAAGGAGATGATTCAAGAAAAATTTGAGTCAAAATGAGTGATTTAGAATTTGTTCCTAGAGCACCATTTCCACAAAGGTTAGGAAAACCTAAACAAGATCTTATGAACTGGAAATCTATGAATTGTTCAAACAAGTGAAAGTCAATATTCCACTCCTTGATGCAATTAAACAAGTTCCATCTTATGCAAAGTTTCTTAAGGATTTATGCACAGTCAAAAGGAGATTGAATGTGAAAGAAAGAGCTTTTCTAATTGAACATGCTAGTGCCATCATCCAGTTTAAGACCCTCCCAAATACAAAGATCCTGGTTGTCCTACCATTTCATGCATTATTGGAAGTCATAAGATAGATCAAGCTTTGTTGGATTTAGGAGCAAGTGTGAATTTAATACCCTACACTGTTTACGAACAATTAGGTTTAGGAGAAATCAAGCCTAATCGAATCACCCTTCAATTAGGTGATAGGTCAATCAAGATTCCTAGGGGGTATCGTTGAGGATGTGTTGGTCCAAGTAGATAAATTCTACTTTTCTGTTGATTTTGTAGTGTTAGACACCGCACCAATTCAAGGTTCTAATGCCCCATCCCAATCATCTTAGGGGAGACCTTTCCTAGCTACATCCAATGCCTTAATTAACTGTAGGAATGGGGTGATGAAATTGTCTTTTGGGAATATGGGTGTGGAGATGAACATATTCAATGTCTCCAAACAAATTGGGAACATGAGGACATTAGAGAGGTAGATTTCATCCAAGCAGTTTGTCAAGAACACTTTGAGAGAGTGTGGATCAAGGATCCATTGGAGAGAACTTTAATTCATGATGAAAGATTTTGTTCTTTGGAATGTGTTGATGAGGAAGTAAGAGAACTCGAGACTTATCTAGATCCAATGCCTATTATGTCAATAGGTCAATGGACCCCATCATTTGAGCCTTTGATTTCACCCCAAGTGAAAGTTGAGGAATCTCTTGTCAACTGATAAACTAGAAAGGAAGCCTTTAATGAGTGATCTTAAGTATGCATTTCTAGGGGAAGATGAATCATATCCTATTGTGATCTCATCAAAACTTAGCATAGAGCAAGAACACAAACTTTTGAGAGTGGTGAGAAAACACAAGAAAGCAATTGGGTGGAAAATTACTGACTTGAAAGGAATTAGCCCCTTTTTTATGTACACATAGAATCTATCTTGAAGAAGAGGCTAAATCTGTGAGGCAAATGCAAAGACGATTGAACCCAAACATGAAAGGAAGTAGTGAGAGGTGAAGTGCTTAAGCTACTTGATGGGTATCATTTACCCTATTGCAAACTCAAAATGGGTTAGTCCAACCCAAGTTGTCCCAAAAAAATCTGGAGTCATGGTAGTGAAGAATGAAAATAATGAGCTGGTACCAACTAGAATCCAAACTGGATGGCGTATGTGCATTGATTATCGTAAATTGAACATGGTGACTAGGAAGGACCATTTTCCGCTTCCATTTTTAGACCAAGTGCTTGAAAGAGTATTTGGAAGAGCTTTCTATTGTTTTTTGGATGGATACTCAAAGTTACAAACCAAATTGAGATTTCTTTAGAAGACCAAGAAAACCACTTTCACTTGTCCTTTTGGTACTTATGCTTATAGAAGAATGCCATTTGGTTTGTGTAATGCACTGACCACTTTTCAAAGGTGTATGATGAGTATCTTTAGTGACATGGTGGAAAATTTTTTGGAAGTTTTCATGGATGATTTTTGGTTTATGGGGATTCTTATGAGTTGTGTCTAATGAATCTAGAAAAAGTTCTTGAAAGGTGTGAAGAGAGCAATCTTGTACTCAATTGGGAGAAGTGTCATTTTATGGTGACACATGGCATTGTTTTAGGTCACATTGTCTCTTCAAAAGGGATAGAGGTAGATAAGTCAAAAGTGGAAGTCATTCAAAAATTAACTACCCCTAAGACTGTGAAAGATGTGAGATCCTTTTTAGGACATCTTTGGTTTTATCAAGATTCATTCATTCTTTTAGTACCATTGCCAAACCATTGTGTAACTTGTTGTCACAAGATGTCCCATTTGATTGGACATCAAAATGTCAAGAAGCTTTTGAAAAGCTTAAAGGGTTGTTGATAACCGCACCAATCATACAAGCTCTGATTGGTCTTTACCATTTGAACTGATGTGTGATGCTAGTGATTTTGCGGTTGGGGTGTTTTAGGGCAAAGAAAAAGACAAGAAACCTCATGTCATATATTATGCTAGCAAGACTTTGAATGATGCTCAATTGAATTACACTACAAATAAAAAAGAACTCTTAGTTGTGGTCTTTGCATTAGACAAGTTTAGGTCTTATTTGGTTGGATCTCTTGTTATTGTTTTTTCACCGATCATGCGCAAACATTGAAATATTTGCTCACAAAACAAGATGCCAAACCACGTTTGATTCGATGGATCCTCCTACTCCAAGAGTTTAACATTGAAATTGAGATAAAGGGAGTAGAGAATGTAGTGGTGATCATTTGTCTCGTCTTTCAAGCTATAAGACCATAATTGATGAATCTCAATAAATGAACTCTTTTCTTTGATGAAAATTTATTTTGTGCGGTGTCTTGTCTCTTACATTGGTTCTCCATGGTATCTTGACATAGCAAATTACCTAGCCACAAGTCAAATTCCTTCTCATTGGTCTAAACTTGACAAACAAAAATTCTTGCAAGCAATGTGCACTTTTTTTGGGATGACCCTACCTATTTAAATATTGTCTGACCAAATTATTAGGCGGTGCATCCCGATCATGAAATTCCAAGGGTCATTAATTTTTGTCATGCATTAGCTTTGTGGTGGGCATTTCTCTTCCAAGAAAACCATTGCCAAAATCTTGCAAGTGTGGTTTTTATTGGCCTACCATGTTTAAAGATGTTCATGCCTTCGTGTGTTGCATGTGACCGATGCCAACGACTAGGTAGCCTCACTAGGCGTAACATGATGCCCCCTTAACCCCATCCTTGTTTTGGAAATATTTGATTGTTGGGGATTGATTTCATGGGACCTTTTCCAAGTTCATTTGGTTACCAATTCATCCTTGTTCTTTCATTGATTATGTGTCTAAATGGGTGGAGGCCATTGCATCTCGAACCAATGACCATCGAGTTGTGGTCAAATTCTTGAAAGAAAATATTTTCTCTCGTTTTGGCATGCCCCAGGGCTATGATTAGTGATGGGGAAAACATTTTTAAACAAGCCCGTTGGGATTTTGATGAGAAAATATGGTGTAATTCACAAGGTCAGTACCCCTATCACCCACAGACTAGTGGCCAAGCCGAGTTGGCAAATAGGGAGATCAAGAACATTTTAGAGAAAAACAGTCAATCCAAAACCGTAAAGATTGGTCCCTACGACTAGTTGATGCTTTGTGGGCATATCGCACTGCTTATAAGACCTCTTTAGGAATGTCTCCTTATAGGCTAGTTTATGGAAAGCCTTGTCATCTCCCTGTTGAGATTGAGCACTGTGCATATTGGGCCATTTCGCAATTCAATGACAATGAAAACGAGGTTGGCAAAAAAAAATAGAAAGCTTCAATTGGATGAATTAGAGGAGTTGAGAAATGATGCATTTGAAAATGCAAAAATTTCAAAACATAAGATGAAAACTTTGCATGATAAACATATTCTTAGAAAATCCTTTCATGTTGGTCAAAAGGTTCTCTTGTATAATTCACGATTACATCTCTTTCCTGGGAAGTTGAGGACAAAATGGATTGGTCCATTTGTGATTAAATCCATCTCTGAGCATGGTGCATTTGAGGTAGAAAATCCCAAGAATGGAAATATTTTCAAAGTAAATGGTCATCGATTGAAACCTTATCTTGAAAATGTTGTGGTTTGAAGTTGAGACATTGGATCTTCAAGATCCAATACCATTGTAGTATTAAAAGTAATGAGTTTTTATTTTTATTTTATTTTTTTTTATTTTCATTTTTATTTTTTTTTTCTTCTTTCTTCCATCTCTTATATTTTCTTGTTCATGCATTTGGGACAATGCATTATTTTAAGTTGGGGGTGTGAGGTTCTTTATTTTCAAAAAAAAAAAAAAAAATCAATGTTTTTTTTTTATTTTCTTTTAGTTGTGATATGTAGAGTTAAAAAAAAAAATCAAGAAAGAAGTCACTCATGCCCAATTCAATGAGACATTCATCCTTGAAAATGTAAGGGAGTAACAATTTTCTAATCTTTATTTTTTTCTTTTCTTTCTCTTTTACATTGAGGATAATGTAAAACTTAATTTTAGATATTTCATTATGTTGAATGCTTGAGATAACCATGCTTGTTAAAAAAAAAAAAAAAAAACTTGCATTGGTATGTGAATGAGACTTGTTTAGGATCATCATTACATTTTGGATTCATTATTATGTTGAACATTGCATACTTTAATTTGGGATAGATAATATCTTATAAAGCAAGATATAACATACTTTTTTTAAGATTCTTCAAGTACATCTTTCCTTGTAAAAGTTGTGTGAGTTGTGTGAATATGCATGAAAGATGAGTATGATGCTTTACTTGTGATTATCCCTTTTGATCTAGTCCTAAACAAGGTTTAAGTAAATAGAGTAATAATTATTATAAATAATAAATAAATAAATGTGTACAAAGTTCTATCTACTCCAATGTTTTGAGTTGCTCAGTAACTGTATTCATCACAAATGTTTATCTTTAGTTGAGTATGCAAAGCACTTTAAGTTTGTGACTTTGTGAGTATAGGGGTGCATTCATCACAAATGTTTGTATTAAAAGGGAAGTGACTACTTAAAGACAAAAAATAAATCATATCTCAAAAAAAAAAAAAAAAAAAGAAAAAAAAAAAAAATATATAGATATTTCTCTAGTTTGCTACCTTGTTTGTGTTGGTGAGAATGGAAGAAAGTTGATGAGAATCAATTATGTTGGTTGCACGATAAAATGACTGAATTTGGAAATTTTGTATGGATGTTTGATTTAGAGAATGTGTATGCTTATTTTTTCTTTATTTGCTATTTGTACACTAAGTTAAAGATACCAAATGATAGGTCCTTCAAGTGTGATGAATGATCAATTATGGTTGTTATTATTATTATTTTATTTTAAAGGTTTTATGTTTTGTTTTTGTTGAGGACTAGCAAAATCTAAGTTGGGGGTGTGATTGTGCATCAAAAGTGTCATTAAGTTTACATATGTATTTATTGTTTTTTTTATTTTTGTTTTTATAATAATTGATGTTTTTTTAGTAATGAAGTTTGTTTTAATGTTTTGATAGGTTTTGGAGCTTAAATGAATTAATTCACAAAATTCAACGTTGAATTCAGAACAAAGAATTGAAGAGACATTTAGTTGAAGATTGAAGCAAATCTTGGTTCAAATAAGTGCTCCAAATTTGTCCCAAAAATCAATTCTATTCCAATTCTAGAAAAGAATATCATATGATTTATTTCAAGCCCAAACTTGCCTTATGTTGTGTGCAAACTTCAATTAATTAAACACTCAAGGTTTCAATGTCAATCTTAGCCCAAATAATAAGTACATTTGTATACTTATTTTGCTCAAATTCAAAAAATCAGCCCAAAATCAGCCCTAAATCAACCTAAAATCAACCTTCAAATCAATCAACTTCAAATCAACCCAAACACAATCCATGATCTTACATGTCCACACAACAAATAACAATTGATTTATTTTGGGTAATCCATTGATCCAAGAAGGCAAGCACATGGATGGAAAGCTGGAGGGGATATTTTAACATTATTTTGGGTCAAAAAGAAGAAGGAGACACCTCATAAATGAGGAAGAAAAACGTGCACCAAAGTAGTTGTAAAGTTGTCTTGATTTGATTTTTTCAGAACACCTTTCGGTGTTTTGCCCATAACTTTTGACTCAGGTGTCCAAATGAGCTGTTCTTTAATGATCTGGAAAGGTGACAGAATTTGCCTATAAATATGTCTCTAATAGACTTCTCAAAAAAAAAGCTTCTAAGAGGGTCAAATTGCTGTCCAAAGTTAGAGTCGATTTGTGTCCGAATTTTTTTCTGAAATTGTATTGTGTTCTTCTTTATAGATTTGGTTCTTTAGTTTGTAAAACTTATTTTTTCAGTTTGATTCAAGTTCTTTCATGTTTATTGAAGTGTTCTTATATATAATCATGGTTGGCTAAACTCTTTCTTGGATCCAAATCAAGGATAATGGTGATTGAGGTGAGTTCTTTAGGATATGAATGAATCTTAATGTTTATCTTCTTATTTTCTTCATGAAT
Organism: Acanthochlamys bracteata; assembly: GCA_019914995.1. Taxonomy (NCBI): domain Eukaryota; kingdom Viridiplantae; phylum Streptophyta; class Magnoliopsida; order Pandanales; family Velloziaceae; genus Acanthochlamys; species Acanthochlamys bracteata. Next base: position 8,899 of record JAFKAK010000457.1, read on the forward strand.
GATTTATTATTGTAAAGAAATTTTAGAAATCATTTAGGTAATGTTATAATCTTGAATTTTTATGCACAAACTTTAGTTTTGAGACAATTGCCTACAACTTCCACAATTCAGTTGGCTATAATTTTGATGTGAGCAATGACGTTTTGGCCAGCCAACAATATCAAAAATCAGCCCACAATATCAAAAAAAAAAAACAACCATTAATGTCAAAAACCAGCCACCAAATCAATGGATGCCCACCAATTCTTCAATCAATCAATAGTTCTCAAACTTAGCCTATAAAAGGAGGCATTGTCCATGTATTTAGTCATATTAATTTTCAGATCAAAGTTATCTTCTTGCTTTTCTCTCTACATCTTTGTAATGTTCAAGTTTTTTTTATGCTATAGTAATCTCTTGTTTATGCTCTTTCATTTCCTTTCCTATACTTAGTTAGCTTATATTATGTTTATGTTCTTATATTGTTTATTTATGTTTTTTTTCCTTCTTAATGTTTAGCTAAGTTAATTATGTCAAGGTGAAAAGTTTCTCTAATGGTGTTAGAATAGGTATAATATAAACTCAACATGAGCTTTAAATGTAATATAAGATAAAGATATTTAATTTTGGTAAATGTCTATTTTTAATAATAAGGCCTATCACATAAATGAAAGGATTGATTGATGACTTGAAGAACTTAAATTGCAAGGATAAAGAGATGGCCAAACTTAGAAAAAGAGATGTCGGTGCAATCCAAACCGGGAACACTTGTTTGGTAATTGGGTCATATCCGAGCTATAGATCTCAGATTTAGGTCCAATTTATATGGATGGAAAGGTAAGACATAGGCCTACAACTTTCATATGGAGCCCAAGATCTAAAAAAAGGCCATTATCAAGTCCAAATTGTAGCAACAAACAAAGAAGCCCGAATCTGTCTTCCAGCCCGAGCACTCTGTTTCGGTATTTTGGCCATATCTGGAGTTCTAGAAGTCCAAATGAGCTGAATTTTTTACACAAGAAAGCTGAGACAATTGCCTACAACTTTCATGTTTGCAACTGGCTCCAATTTTGACGTTATCAATGACGTTTTTTGGGCAGACAAGAGAAGATAAGGATTGTCACCAAGTCAAAAGTTGGCCACCCACTTATCAATTAGTCATCAAATCAATAGTTCCCAATTTTGGCCTATAAAAGGAGGCATTTGCCATGCATTTAGGCATCTTGGTTTTCAGATCAAGATCATGCTCTTCCTTTCTCTCTTTGTTTTTTTTGTAATGTTTATGCTTTGCTTTCATTAATATTAAGTTTATGCCTTTCATTTTCTTTTTTCCTTTACTTTTTTTTTTATCTTTTTATGTTCTTATTTTGTTTATTTATTTTTCTTTCTTTCATTATGTCTAGCTAAGTTTATTATGTCAAAAAAAAAAAGGTTACACTAATGGTGTAAGAATAAGTATAATGTAAACTTAATATGGACTTTAATGTTTGATACTAACATGTTTTATATTTGTTATCTTGTTCACTCTTTAATACTTTTTGCTTGTTAAATGACTAATCTTGATTTATGTTGTATAACACTTGGTACAACAAATGCTTGGCACTTTCATAGCCCATAATGTATGGTATAACCGACACTGAGCTATGAAAGGAACTTGATTTGTTGTTAACATAAGTTATAATCATGAATGCTTGACGAGATTTACAAGTATTAGCATTAATTGAATAAGATGACTAATGTAATCATGTTAACAATATATAATCTGATTGGAACCTCCTTTTTGTGTGTGGTTTCCAATTCAATAATAAGAGTTTATACTATACTTGTTTGATATACCATTAGTGGAACCTCTAACCTTGACATTTGTTATTATTATTGTTTAATCTTTACATTAATTTTTTCATCTCAAAGTTCTCATCATCATCTTCTTCTTTCTTTCTTTTTTATTATTTATTATTTATTATTATTATTATTATTATTATTATTATTATTATTATTATTATTATTATTATTATTATTATTATTATTATTATTATTATTATTATTATTATTATTATTATTATTATTATTTATTATTTTGTTGTTATTATTGTTTTTTATTGTTATTTATAATTTGTACAATTAACCTCTGTTGTGGTTGACCTGGTCTTTCTTGGGTTATTTTTACTTTGACACTCCTGCACTTGGGAGAAGACATCAATCTTTTTTAGTCGTGTCAAGTTTTTTTGCGCTGTTATTTGGGGAGGTAAGTTCTTGTATAAATTATAGTATTTATTTTATTTTCTTTTCACTTTTTTCTTTTGTATATAACTTTGTTTCTTTTTTTTTTTTTTTTTTCTTTTTCTTTTTTTTTTTTTTTTTTTTATTTTATTTTTACACGTGCATGAGAGTGTGGTCACGTACATCAAGTGGTAGACTTTGTAGGGTATCTCATCATTTAAAAAAAAAATATGGTCAAGAAGATAATCAATCACTTCATAATAATGAGAATAATGAGAATAACTGTGCTAGAACACTTAGAGACCACATGAATCCCACAAGAACAAGTGCACCATCATGCATAGTTTTTCCTCCCGATGCATCTCATTTTAATTTTAAAACAGGTATTATTCAACTTTTACCTACCTTTTTTTCATGGTTTAGAATTGGAAAATCCATACTTGCATTTAAGGGAATTTGAGAGAGGTGCAACACATATAATAATTTAAATTGTAGCATGAACACCATCAGATTAAAGCTTTTTTTTTTTTTCATTAAAAAGATAAAGCTAAAACATGGCTACAAAATTTAAGACCAGGATCCATTCGTGCTTGGGATGAAATGCAACAACAATTTTTAAAGAAGTTTTTCCCATCTCATAGAACAAACTCTTTCAAAAGACAAATCACCACTTTCACTCAAAAACCAGGAGAAACATTTTACAAATGTTGGGATAGGTATCGAGACTTGCTTAGTACTTGCCCTCATCATGGTTTTGAAACATGGAGATTGGTTTCACATTTTCTATGAAGGGTTAACACCTAAAGATAGGCAAATGGTTGAATTGATGTGCAATGGAACTTTTGAAGATAAAGACCCCGATGAAGCAATGGAGTACTTAGACTTGTTAGTGAAAATGCTCAAAATTGGGACATCATGGGTACTTATGAGGCACCGAGTAAAAAACTCAACCTCATACATCTAGTGGAGGTATGTACAACCTTAGGGAAGATCATGACCTTCAAGCCAAGTTTGCATCTTTAGCTAGAAAAGTTGAGGCACTAGAATTGAAAAAGAGTGGTCAATTAAAAATCATTGAAAACATTGTGTGTCAAATATGTGAAACAAATGAACACTCAACCAATGATTGTCCAACCTTGCCTTCTTTTAAGGAATGTCTCCATGAACAAGCCCATGCTTTAAAATAGTTTCAAAAGGCCCAACCACAACCCATACTCCCAAAACATACAACCTGGTTGGAGAAATCACCCAAATTTCAGTTGGAAAGAGTGAGAACAACAATGCACAAACTTCACAACCACCATTTCAAGCACACCATAATTTCCAAAATTCTCATGGATATGCACCTCCTTATGCTCCACCTCCTAGAAGAAATCTTGAGGAAACATTGCATGCATTCATTGAAAAGCAAGAGACAATCAATACTCAACTTTCTCAAAAACATGACAGATTTTAAAGATACTCTTGCAAAATTAACATCATGCTCTCTAGTTTTCAAGAGAAAGGTAAGTTTCCATCTCAAACACAACAAAATCCCAAAGGGCAATACAATGCAAATGCAAGTAGTTAGGAAGCCAACACATGGATCAAGTCAAATCAGTCACTCACTACTCTTGTGGTGGTAAGGTTATTGAAAAACCCTCTCTTGAACCTTATGAGAAAGATGATGAGTCAATCTCTGAGGGTAAGGAAGGGGTTGAATCTGAAAAATTGCAAAAAAAAAGATTGATTCGCCAAAGACTTCCATTTCCTCAAGCCATGACCAAACAAAAAGGAAAGTCAATCACAAAAAATTTTGAAATTTTTGAAATTTTCAAAAGTAAGGATCAATATACCTTTGTTGGATGCTATTAAAAGGTTCCTTCCTATGCTAAATTTTTGAAAAAGATCTATGCATTGTGAAAGAGAAGAAATCCGAATGAAAAAAAAGCCTTTCTAGTAGAACAAGTAAGTGCTATTCTTCAAAACAATAATGCTTTGAAATATAAAGACCTGGTTGTCCTACAATTTCTTGCTTTATTGGAGAGCATAAAATTGAAAGAGCCTTACTTGATCTTGGTGCTAGTGTGAATTTACTTCCATATTTTTTTTTCAAAGTCTCAATCTAGGTGAGTTAAAACCAACTTTTTATATAACTCTTTTTTTTACTTAGATAGATCTATAAAAGTGCCTAGAGGAATAATTGAAGATGTGTTAGTACAAGTCGATAAATTCATTTATATTGTGGATTTTATTGTCTTGGACACACAAACATTTGAAGCATGTAATTCATTTCTGTTATTTTAGGACGTCCATTTCTTGCAACCTCTAATGCATTGATTAATTGTAGGAATGGACTGATGAAGCTATCATTTGGAAACATGACATTGAGATGAATATTTTCAACATTTGCAAGCAACAGAGAGATGATAATGATTTACAAGAAGTAGATCATATTGATGAATTAGTTTATGATCAACTTGAATCTACTTTAAGTAAAAATGAATTGGATGAATCTGAAGATTTGCAAATGATTTATTTCGAGGAAGAAATCACGGATGAAAAAAAGCACCGAAAATGTTGATGTGAATCTTTTGTCAAAAAAGTGACAAAGATTTGACATCCGACATCACACCAATCGATGATTACTTTCTAACAAATCTAAATCCTTACTTTTTCTCTTAGTCCAATGCCTTGGTATGATAAAAATATTTTTTTCTTTTTAGGAGATTTTGCGGTGATTGGAGTACCCAAGACAAAGAAAAAAGTTTTTGAACAAAGTGAAGAATTTTTATTGTGATGACCCTAACTTATTCAAATATTGTCCGATCAAATATTTCAAAGATTCATTTCCGACAATGAGGTAAGTAGTGTCATTAAACTTTGTCATTTTAAAAGCATGTGGAAGTTATTTTTCAAAAAAAAGACAATTGCAAAAATCTTTCAAAATGGATTTTATTGGCCCACCATGTTCAAGGACACACATGCATTTGCAAAACTTGTGAAAATTGTCAAAAAATTGATCTTGGTCAAAAAGTTTTGTTTTATGATTCTCAACTCTATGCATTCCCTAGAGCTAAGATTAAGATGGACCAATCCTTATGGGGCTGTGATATTGAGAATTCAATGAATGACAATGATTTTTAAGGAAAATGGACATCATTTTGAAAGCTTACTTTGATAATTTTTCTAGTGAAAATGAATCAATTGGTTTGAATGATCTTGTAGATAAAGGTTGATTTTTTTTTTTTTTTTCATTTTTTTTTTTGTGTTTCTTTTTTTGTGATTTTTTTGCTAGTTTCTCTCACCCCGGTCAAATGGCGGACAAACGGTACTCGTGACTTAAGTCAGTTCTTTCAGTTTCCCACAATAATGATATTTGTGTATATATTTGTGCAATTCTTTGAATCTCTCTTCCAATTCTCATTTGAAAATGGACACTAATCTTGAAAAATTGAAAAAGTATTTTCCCGCTCTCGCTTAGAATGCGATTACAAAAATTTACCGTGCTAGATGTGCAAGATTGAGATTGTTAATGAATCATGGAAATTTCTCAAGATATTTATTTGGTTGATTGAAGCAAAGGTCCGATTATCGTGAGTCCTCTAACTTCTTCATTTCACATGCACACATGGAGCAGGTAAAAGCACTTTAAAAGAAAAGAAACGTCGTGCAAAACGATTGGAAGTCTGTCATCGATGTGCTAGATGGACTTGTAATACACAATGTCGTTCTTTAGGAATGGTATCTATAAACCGTGAAGATAAAATACAATTCATTAAGGATGGCCTGAGTAAGGAGTCTTTAGATAATCTTCTATTGACTCTTGAGACGCATCCTAGTGGAGATGTGCATCGTGCAATTCATGATTTATGGCCACTATTTCATAAAGAACATGATCGACTTAGTCTTGGGAATCGACTAAAAAAACCTTGTTTGCCGTTTTTAAGAAAACTGGATGGGAAGCCTATCCCCGACCCATAGAGGGCGCGTTTTAGCCGCGTTCTTGGACGTAAAACCAAGGGAAGATGTGAGCCACAATCACAACTACACATATACATACACATGTTTTTCAAAAGTAAATAAATAAAAAAAAATAAAAGAGAGAGAGTGTGTGAGACTGAGTGGCCTACATATAGGTGTTATGATTGCCTTTTTCTAATTTCTCATCTAAAACCCCCTTCTTCCTTCCTTTCATTTCTACTCAACCCATACATTCAACAAATACATAAGTGTGTAGAAATGGCAAGTTCTCAAGTCATCAAATAAGAAATATTTGTGTTTTTTGGTGGATCTAGTAAAGGAAAAAAAAGGAGTTTTTAGAATCAACAAATCATCTTGGTAAAGTGCTAGTTGAGAGAAAGATTCATTTAGTGTATGGGGGAGGCAGTCTTGGGTTAATGGGAGGTGTGTCAATTTTTGCATTTTTAGGAGGTAGTCAAGTTTTTTGGGGGTCGTCCTAAAGCTTTTTGGCACAAGGGGACATCATTGAAAAACAATTGGAGAGGAACTTGGTCTCCACAATGTTTGCTCGAATGAATGCAATGTTTAACCATGTTGATGCCTTTTTCATTGCTTTTTACCGTGGTGGTCTAGGCACATTGGAAGAGATCTTTCATATTTCCTCTTGGGCTCAATTGCACATTCACCATAAACCCATAGGTTTGTTAAATGTTAATGGTTATTATGATAAGTTGTTGTCTTTTCTTGATCATCTTTGTGGAACAGAATTTCTAACATCTTTCGCACGACAAATCATAATCTCTCTGCTCTACTTTCTTTGAACAATTGATTGACCAACTACAATCTTTCATTCTGTGATTGATCCTTCCATGAGTCGCATAAATTGGTCATCTAAGGAAAAAGTAAAAAGCTTAGATTGGATTTGAGCCTTCATTTGTGAATTTTTGTGTTTTTTGTTTTATTTTTGTTTTTTTTTTTATTTTTATTTTTGTTTTAGTGTGTTTTGTGTTTTGTCAGTGTTTGTTATTTCAGGTGATATCTTTTATACTCTATCTTTCTACCTTAGAACATTGAGGACAATGTCTCGTTTTGGTTGGGGGAGGGGAGTAGTAGTTGAAAAAAAAAAAATTTTTTTTCATTTCATTTGCATGCATAATTATTGTTACTAGGATGGTAGAGTAAAGGAGTTCTTTTGTTAAAGTGAGTGACTTTGAGAGACGCATCTTAGTAACCATTCTTAACAAGGTCTATTATAATACTTCTTGAAATATTCAAGGTTTACAAACTCTCATTATTGTTATCACTTAATTTGCTCATATACTTATTTAACATGTATTTTTAAACCTTAATTTTTACACACACACACTTTAACATATGATTGTGGGTTGCATATTGGATTATTACATTATTTATGTTCTTTTTGTTAAAGGTAACAACTAAAGGAAAGGATTGTATATAATAAAAAAAAAAAAAAAAAAAAAAAAAAAAAAAAAAAAAAAAAAAAAAATGATAATAATAAAAATGTAGATAAGTTTGGTTTTGTAGCCTCCTAACCTAAGCAATTAGCCCGGAAGGGGGTGTTTTAACACCTAATACCCTAAAGTCAACTGACTTGGGAGCTATTGGCCCAACGCTTGTTACATGGGTTGAGGAGAAAAGCTTTAAGGGAATCAAACATTGCACTATCTACATATCAGTATTCATGACCCGAGTTACTAAGCTCGTAGGGTGTCTTAACACCTAATGCCCTAAGACCAACTAGTTTGGGAGTCATTAGCAAAAGCTCGTTACATGGGTTAAAGATGCATGATGTTTTTAAATTATATATATATATATTTTAAAAAAAAAAAAAAAAAAAAAAAAGAAAAAATAATAATCCCAACCCAAGGAAGTTAACCTTAAACATTAGAACAAAAATTTTGTTTTCTTCCAAGAAAAAGCCCCATAATTATGTGTTGATACATTGAGCAAAAAGAAAGGTTTATTAATATCTTGTTAAGAGGTATTGAGCGGATATATAAATTTAATGAGAGTTTGTTTATCTGGATAGATTAATGGAAGTTAAATGATGAATACCTTGCTTTGTGAAATTTGCAAAAAATTTTTTTTCTATTTTAACGCTTTGATTACTAGGGACTAGTAATAAGGTTGTTGGGGTGTGATTAGTACTTAAAAGTGCATTTTTATCATGTTTTTTTATATCATCATTTTGCACTTGAAGTATCAATAACTCCTAACTAAAGCATGTTTTATAATAATATATCTAATAATATAAGATACCTTTAATTTGTGGTAAATGTTCTATTTTTAAATGCAGGCCTATCACATAAATGAAAGGATTGATTGATGACTTTAAGAACTTAAATTGAAAGGATAAAGAGATGGCCAAACTTTAGAAAAGAGATGTTGGTGCAATCCAAACGGAACACTATTTTGGTAATTGGGTCATATCTGGAGCTATAGATCTCAGATTTAGGTCCAATTTATATGGATGGAAAGGTAAGACATAGGCCTACAACTTTCATATGGAGCCCCAAGATCTAAAAAGGCCATTTTCAAGTCCAAATTGTAGCAACAACAAAGAAGCCCGAATCTGTCTTCCAGCTCTTTGAGCACTTTTGGTATTTTTTGGCCATATCTGGAGTTCTAGAAGTCCAAATGAGCTGAATTTTTTTACACAAGAAAGCTGAGACAATTGCCTACAACTTTCATGTTTCAAGTGGCTCCAATTTTGCGTTATCAATGACGTTTTTGGGCAGACAAGAGAAGATAAGGATTGTCACCAAGTCAAAAGTTGGCCACCCACTTATCAATTAGTCATCAAATCAATAGTTCCCAATTTTTGGCCTATAAAAGGAGGCATTTGCCATGCATTTAGGCATCTTGGTTTCAGATCAAGATCATGCTCTTCTTCTCTTTTTTGTTTTTTGTAATGTTTATGCTTTTATTTTCATTAATATCAAGTTTATGCCTTTTTCATTTCCTTTCCTTTACTTAGTTAACTTTTATCTTATTTATTTTTTATTTTTTTTTTTATTTTTTTTCTTTCTTTCATTATGTCTAGCTAAGTTTATTATGTCAAGGTGAAAAGGTTACACTAATGGTGTAAGAATAAGTATAATGTAAACTTAATATGGACTTTAATGTTTGATACTAACATGTTTTATATTTGTTATCTTGTTCACTCTTTAATACTTTGCTTGTTAAATGACTAATCTTGATTTATGTTGTATAACACTTGGTAAACAACAAATGCTTGGCACTTTTCATAGCCCATAATGTATGGTATAACCGACACTGAGCTATGAAAGGAACTTGATTTGTTGTTAACATAAGTTATAATCATGAATGCTTGACGAGATTTACAAGTATTAGCATTAATTGAATAAGATGACTAATGTAATCATGTTAACAATATACAAAGACTTCCATTTCCTCATGCCATGACCAAACAAAGGAAAGTCAATCACAATTCAAAAATTTTGAAACTTTTTCAAACAGGTAAGGATCAATATACTTTTGTTGGATGCTATTAAAAAAAGTTCCTTCTTTTATGCTAAATTTTTGAAAGATCTATGCATTGTGAAGAGAAAATTGAATGTGAAAAAGAAAGCCTTTTTAGCCGAACAAGTAAGTGCTATTCTTCAAAACAATAATGCTTTGAAATATAAAGACCCTGGTTGTCCTACAATTTCTTGCTTTATTGGAGAACATAAAATTGAAAGAGCTTTACTTGATCTTGGAGCTAGTGTGAATTTACTTCCATATTCAGTTTTTCAAAGTCTCAATCTAGGTGAGTTAAAACCAACTTCTATAACTCTTTTACTTGCCGATAGATCTATAAAAGTGCCTAGAGGAATAATTGAAGATGTGTTAGTACAAGTTGATAAATTCATTTATCCTGTGGATTTTATTGTCTTGACACACAACTTGTTGAAGCATGTAATTCATTTCTGTTATTATTTTAGGACGTCCATTTCTTGCAACTTCTAATGCATTGATTAATTGTAGGAATGGGTGATGAAGCTATCATTTGGAAACATGACATTGAGATGAATATTTTCAACATTTGCAAGCAACCTAGAGATGATAATGATTTACAAGAAGTGGACTTTATTGAAAAAATTAATTCATGATCAATTTGAAAACCACTTCCAATGAAATTGAGATTAATGAATCGATGATTTGCAAATGATTTATTTTCAGGAAGAATCAAAGACAAGTAATTTGGAGGCCACAAATTGAGGAATTGCCACCACGATCAATTAAGTCCATACCTTCAAGTGTTCAACCACCAAAACCCGATTTGAAGTCATTGCCATCCAATCTCAAATACTCATTTTTGGGAGAAAATGAAACTTTTCCAGTAATAATCTCTTCCAAACTTAATGCACATCAAGAAGGTAAGTTATTACAAACTCTAAAAATGCACAAAAATGCATTAGGATGGACCATAGTGATATAAAAGGAATTAGTCCTTTGATTTTACACACACAAAATTTATTTAGAGGAAAATGCTAAACCCTCTAGAGAAATGCAACGAAGGCTAAATCCTAATATGAAAGAAGTAGTGAAAAATGAAGTCATTAAACTTCTAGATAATGAAATCATTTATCCTATTTACGACAAGCAAATGGGTAAGTCCTACCCAAGTTGTACCTAAAAAGTCCTGAGTCATTGTGATAACAAATGAGAAAAATGAGTTAATTCCAACTAGAACTATTATTCTTGGTTGGCGCATGTGCATTGACTATAGGAAACTTAATTCAATGACTAGAAAAGATCATTTTCCTTTACCTTTCATGGATCAAATTCTAGAAAGAGTTGCAGGTCATGAATTTTATTGTTTTCTAGATGGCTATTAGGTTACAACCAAATTGAAATTGCATTTGAAGATCAAGAAAAGACTACTTTCACATGTCCATTTTGGTACTTTTGCATATCGAAGGATGCCTTTTGGATTATGTAATGCACCAAACCACATTTCAAAGATGCATGCTTAGTATATTTAGTGATATGGTTGAACATTTTCTTGAGATTTTTATGGATGATTTTTTCTTTTTTGGTGATTCATTTGATGATTGTTTGACTAATTTAGAAAAGGTTTTGACAGTGTGAAGAAGAAGAATCTTGTCTTGAATTGGGAAAAATGTCATTTTATGGTAACAAAACGGCATTGTACTTGGTCACATTGTTTCATCAAAAGGAATTGAGGTTGACAAATCTAAAATTGAGTTAATTGCAAACTTGCCAACACCAAAATCTCTTAAAGATGTTAGATCATTTTTAGGACATCTTGGTTTTTATAGAAGGTTCATCAAAGATTTTAGTGTAATATCTAAGCATTTTAAGTAACCTTCTAACAAAGGATACTATTTTTGAATGGATTTGAACATTGTGAAGAAGCCTTTGTTAAACTTAAAAACTTGCTTACTTGTGCTCCTATCATTCAACCTCCCGATTGGTCATTACCTTTTGAAATAATGTGTGATGCTAGTGATTATGCCGTAGGTCTTTGTTTTGGGACAAAGAAAAGATAAGAAACCTTATGTAATTTACTATGCAAGTAAAACTTTAAATAGTGCTCAAATAAATTATACCACCACTAAAAAAGAATTACTTGCAGTAGTATTTGCATGTGAAAAATTCAGATCTTATCTTGTTGGCTCTGTTGTTGTTTTTAGTGATCATGCAAACATTGAAATATCTTCTTTCTAAGAAAGATTCTAAGGCTAGATTGGTGCGGTGGATTTTATTACTTCAAGAATTTGATATCACAATCAAAGATAAGAAAGGCGTAAAAAATGTTCGCGGATCATTTGTCAAGATTGACAATGATTCAAAAATTGACATCACACCAATCGATGACTACTTTCCGATGAATCTTTACTTTTTATCTCTACAATGCCTTGGTTTGCTAATTTTGTCAATTTTCTTGTTTCAGGACAATTTGCCAACTCATTGAGTACCCAAGATAAAAGAAAGTTCTTGAATGAAGTGAAGAACTTTTATTGGGATGATCCTTATTTATTCAAATATTGTCCTGATCAAATATTTCAAGATGCATTCCCGACAATGAGGTAAGTAGTGTCATTAAATTTTGTCATTCTAAAGGCATGTGGGGCCATTTTCATCAAGAAAGACAACTGCAAAAAATCTTACAAAGTGGATTTTATTGGCCCACCATGTTCAAAGACTCACATGCATTTCGCAAGTCTTGTGAAAATTGTCAAAAGTTGGGATCTATTTCAAAACGTCACATGATGCCTTTTTAAATCCTATTCTTGTCATTGAGATCTTTGATTGTTGGGGTATAGATTTTATGGGTCCATTCCCTCCATCATTTGGTTTTTATACATATTAGTCATAGTAGATTATGTTTCAAAATGGATAGAGGCAATTCCAAGTTGAAACAATGATCACAAAAAATAGTGATAAAGTTTTTTGAAAGAAAATATTTTGAGTCGATTTGGAAGTCCTGAGCCATAATAAGTGATGGTGGAACACATTTTTGCAACAAGCCATTTGAGTCTTTAATGAAGAAATATGGAATCACACACAAAGTTGCCACCCCTTATCACCTCAAACAAGTGGACAAGTAGAGCTTGCTAATAGGGAGATCAAACATATTTTGGAGAAAACAGTGAACCCTAATAGAAAAGACTGGTCTTTAAGACTTAATGATGCACTTTGGGCTTATCGAATTGCTTATAAAACATCATTAGGTATGTCACCTTATAGACTAGTCTATGGAAAACCTTGTCACTTGCCTGTGGAACTTGAACATAAAGCTTATTGGGCTATTAAAGCTTTCAATTCAAACTGGATGATGCTAGTCAATCATGAAAATTACAAATAAATGAGCTTGAAGAAATAAGAAATGATGCATATGAAAATTCAAGAATTCATAAAGCAAGAATCAAAGAGTTTTGACAAGAAAATCTTGAGAAAAACATTCAATGTTGGTCAAAAAGTTTTGCTTTATAATTCTCGACTGCATTTATTTCTGGAAAATTAAGATCAAGATGGAGCGGTCCTTTTATTGTGAAACATGTGTATCCATATGGGGCCTATGACATTGAGAATCCAAAGAATGACAATGTTTTCAAGGTAAATGGACATCGTTTGAAAGTTTACTTTGATAATTTTTCTATTGAAAATAACTCTATTGAATTGGGTGATCCTGTATATAAAATTGATTTTTTTATTTTATTTTTTTTTTTTTTTTATATTATTTTTTTTTTTTTTTTTTTGTGACTTTTTGTTTTGCTAGTTTTTCTCACCCCGGTCAAATGGCGGATAACGGTATCTCGTGACTTAAGTCAGTTCTTTTGATTTCCCATGATAATTGATATATATATATATTTATATATATTTGTGCAATTCTTTTTGAATCTCTCTTCCAATTCTCATTTGAAAATGGACACTAATCTTGAAAAATTGAAAAAAAGTATTTTCCCTCTTGCCTCGTAATGCGATTACAAAAATTTACCGTGCTAGATGTGCAAGATTGAGATTGTTAATGAATCATGGAATTCTGAAGATATTCATTTGGTTGATTGAAGCAAAGGTCCGATTATCGTGAGTCCTCTAACTCTCTTCATTTCACACATGCTGGAAACAGGTAAAAGCACTTTTTGCAAAAGAAACGTCGTGCAAAACGATTAAAAGTCTGTCATCGATGTGCTAGATGGACTTGTAATACAAAATGTCGTTCTTTAGGAATGGTATCTATAAACCGTGAAGATAAAATACAATTCATTAAGGATGGCTGAGTAAGGAGTCTTTAGATAATCTTCTATTGACTCTTGAGACGCATCCTAGTGGAGATGTGCATCGTGCAATTCATGATTTATGGCCACATTTTCATAAAGAACATGATCGACTTAGTCTTGGGAATCGACTAAAAAGACCCTGTTTGCCAGTTTTTAAGAAAACTGGATGGGAAGCCTATCCCGACCCAGAGAGGGGCGTTTAAGCCGTTCTTGGACGTAAAACCAAGGGAAGATGTGAGCCACAATCACTTGTACTACATTTTTTTATATATACATATATTTTTAAAAAGTAAATAAATAAATAAATAAAAAAAAAAGAGAGAGAGTGTGAGACTCAGTTTAGCCTACATATAGGTGGTATGATTGCATTTTCTAATTTCTCATCTATAAAATCTTCTCTTTCCTTCCTTTCATTTCTACTCAACCCATACATTCAACAAATACAGAAGTGTGTAGAAATGGCAAGTTCCTCAAGTCATCAAATAAAAAATATTTGTGTTTTTTGGTGGATCTAGTCCCCGGGAAAGAAAAGAGTTTTTAGAATCAACAAATCATCTTGGTTGGGTGCTATTTGAGAGAAAGATTCATTTAGTGTATGGGGGAGGCAGTCTTGGGTTAATGGGAGGTGTGTCAATAGCTGCATTTTAGGAGGTAGTCAAGTTTTGGGGGTTGTCCCCAAAGCTTTAGCACAAAGGGACATCATTGGAAAAACAATTGGAGAGGAACTACAAGTCTCCACAATGATCTTTCATATTTCCTCGAATGAATGCAATGTTTAACCATGTTGATGCCTTCATTAATTTACAGGTGGTCTAGGCACAT
>JAFKAK010000458.1:0-10000 GCA_019914995.1 Acanthochlamys bracteata
TTTATTTAATTTAAGTTTTAATTTAAGTACTTATTTAATTTAAGATGAAACTTATACTTATTTAAGATGAAAGAAATAAGATTGGTTTACGTTATGGAAGAAACAAAGGTATATGCGATATTAGATATTCTATAGTTATATAGGGACCATTTACATATATATTACAGTGTATTTAGAAGAATTCCAATAGAATTCTCTTCTTTTTCATCTGTGATTATGGATTGGATGAAAAAACAGATGACCTCAAGGATATACATACGGATTGAAAAAAAAAAATACATCACGAGTAGAAACTAAAAAGGAGATATCGAAGTGGTTCGGATCATTCTGTACTGATCCGGAATAGTATTCCAGAATAGTTTTTTTTTCAATTCGGAGTTTTTTTTTTTAAGGTTAGGGTCTTCGACCCCATGGATCTGTGATAAAATAATAAGTAAGAATTCATTGGTTGATTGTATCATTAACTATTTTTTTTTCTTTTTTTTTTTTTGGTGCGAGGAACTTCTCATGGATCCACTGATTTCTGCCGCTTCCGTTGTTGCTGCTGGATTGGCCGTAGGGCTTGCTTCTATTGGACCTGGAGTTGGTCAGGGTACTGCTGCAGGTCAAGCTGTAGAAGGTATTGCGAGACAACCAGAAGCAGAGGGTAAAATACGAGGTACTTTATTGCTTAGTCTAGCTTTTATGGAAGCTTTAACAATTTACGGACTAGTCGTGGCATTAGCACTTTTATTTGCGAATCCTTTTGTTTAATTTAATCCTAGAAAAGAAATGGTAAAATATATGTAACGTACTTTTTTCTTATTTCATTAACTCGGACTTGCTTGCCGTTTGCTTCTTCGAATTATATTAAGACTTTACTCCTACAATTACTTATTTCTTGAGACAAAAACCCAGGAAGGACTGATTTAAGATGAGGAATTGTGGATTCGTTCCCTTTCTTCCTTCCCGTCCTGGCTATTCATACAAGAGAAACTTTTTTTGACTGTTAAGAAAAGAAGCGTTTCCACAAATGAGATATTTCGCAATTAATAGGAAACTTAGAACCTAAGATAATTAGGATCTACCTAATAAAAGAGTATCCATAAAAAAATAAGAAATTTTAAAATTCTATTAATTAAGTCATTAATTAAAGATTTAATCTTTTCCTATAAAAAATCCTATAAAAAAGGAAATTCCATATTATATATATTTTTTTATTTAATAAAAGAAATCGACCAAAAACAAAAAGGGTAGGGCGGTGCGAAAAGTGATACAAAAAGAACTCTGTTCTTTGTTAGTCCCTATCTAAAAAGGAGAGCCTATGAAAAAATATAACCGATTCTTTCGTTTCCTTGGGCCACTGGCCATCAGCCAGTAGTTTTGGGTTTAATACCGATATTTTAGCAACAAATCCAATAAATCTAAGTGTAGTACTTGGTGTATTGATTTATTTTGGAAAGGGAGTGTGTGCGAGTTGTGTATTTCAAGAATAGGTTGGATCAACCAACTGCACTTTATTTATTTTATCTTCTTTTTTTTTTAATGGGATTTTAAATGGGATAAGTAGGAAAAAAAGTGCACAATCTCGACAATTACTTCTGAAGAAATTAAGAAATCATATGTAAGAACCATAGCATTTCGTGACTCATTGGTAAATCCACTTTGATTCTCTGTCAACCAATAGTGTGAGATCATTAACTAACATGGTTAAAGCTAAACTGTTTGAAGTCTAGGCACAACATGGTACTCTTTCTACCACTACTTTAGTAAGTACCGAAATGGTTTAAAAATGAAGAATTGGTAATTTATCCGATATAAAACACTCATATCGATAAATTTTAATTATTTGAACCATTTACCAGAAAAATAGGCATCTTGCCTTTTTTATCCAATGCCGAATCGACAACCTATGTATAAAAAAGAGGAATTTTTGGATTTGAAAAAGGGAAATTATTGGAATTTCAAGTTCAATAAAGAAAGAATAAATAAAAAAACAACTTTACTGACAATTATAGATTTTTTTGTCTAGTCCGAAGAGTCCTCCTAATATTTAGGTCTTGTATCAGTTTCATATCTTTGGATACAAACAGAAAAGAGAGGAGAGGGTAGGCTCATTACATTACAAAAACACTATGGGAATGCCCATAAAAGGAAATAAATAATTGAGCGTGAGAGCCAAATGAATCGAAAGATTCATGTTTGGTTCGGGAAGAGATCATGGAAGTTGTGAAATTAATGGTAAGCTAATCTACTTTCATTAACTGATTTATTAGATAATCGAAAACAGAGGATCTTGAGTACTATTCGAAATTCAGAAGAATTACGTAGAGGGGCTGTTGAGCAGCTCGAAAGAGCCCGGTCTCGCTTACGAAAAGTGGAAATGGAAGCAGATGAGTATCGACGGAATGGATACTCTGAGATAGAACGAGAAAAAGAAAATTTGATTAATGCCACTTGTGATAGTTTGGAACGATTAGAAAATTACAAAAATGAAACCCTTCATTTTGAACAACAGAGGGCGATTAGTCAGGTCCGACAGCGGGTTTTCCAACAAGCCTTACAAGGAGCTTTAGGAACTCTTAATAGTTGTTTGAATAGCGAGTTACATTTTCGCACTATCAGTGCTAATATTGGCATACTCAGATCCATGGAAGAAATAACTGATTAGCCCTTCTACTTTTAGTTTAGGTAGTTTAGATAGTTTAGAGTTTAGGCATTATTTTTTTTCCTTGCTCCACAAAAAGAATAAAAAAATAGACTAATGGCAACTCTTCGAGCCGACGAAATTAGTAATATTATCCGTGAACGTATTGAACAATATAATAGAAAGTAAAGATTGTGAATACCGGTACCGTACTTCAAGTAGGCGACAGTATTGCTCGTATTCATGGTCTTGATGAAGTGATGGCAGGCAATTAGTAGAATTTGAAAGGGTACAATAGGAATTGCTCTGAATTTGGAATCAAATAATGTTGGTGTCGTATTAATGGGCGATGGTTTGATGATACAAGAAGGAAGCTCTGTAAAAGCAACAGGAAGAATTGCTCAAATACCCGTGAGTGAGGTTATTTGGGTCGTGTTATAAATGCTTTGGCTAAACCTATTGATGGGAGAGGGAAATTTCTGCTTCTGAATCTCGCTTGATTGAATCCCTGCCCCAGGTATTATTTCGCGCCGTTCCGTATATGAGCCTCTTCAAACAGGGCTTATTGCTATTGATTCGATGATCCCTATAGGACGCGGTCAACGAAAGTGGTGTGGGGACAGACAGACCGGTAAAACAGCAGTAGCTACGGATACGATTCTAAATCAAAAAGGGCAAAATGTAATATGTGTTTATGTAGCTATTGGTCAAAAAGCATCTTCTGTAGCTCAGGTAGTGACTAGTTTACAGGAACGGGGGGCGATGGAATACACTATTGTGGTAGCGGAAACGGCAGATTCCCCTGCTACATTACAATATCTCGCTCCTTATACAGGAGCGGCTCTGGCTGAATATTTTATGTATCGTAAACGACATACTTCAATAATTTATGATGATCTCTCCAAACAGGCACAAGCTTATCGACAAATGTCTCTTCTATTAAGAAGACCCCCAGGTCGTGAAGCTTATCCGGGAGATGTTTTTTATTTGCATTCACGCCTTTTGGAAAGAGCCGCTAAATCAAGTTCTCCTTTAGGTGAAGGGAGTATGACCGCTTTACCAATAGTTGAGACTCAATCTGGAGATGTTTCAGCTTATATTCCTACTAATGTAATTTCCATTACAGATGGACAAATATTCTTATCCGGCGATCTATTTAATGCTGGAATTCGACCTGCTATTAATGTAGGTATTTCTGTTTCCAGAGTAGGATCCGCAGCTCAAATTAAAGCCATGAAAACAAGTAGCCGGCAAATCAAAATTGGAACTAGCTCAATTCGCGGAGTTAGAAGCTTTTTCACAATTTGCTTCTGATCTCGATAAAGCGACTCAGAATCAATTTGGCAGAGGTCAACGATTACGCGAGTTGCTCAAACAATCCCAATCAGACCCTCTTACAGTGGAAGAACAGATAGCTACTATTTATACTGGAACAAATGGATATCTTGATTCATTAGAAATTGGACAGGTAAAAAAATTTCTCGTTCAGTTACGTACCTATTTAAAAAGAATAAGCCTGAATTCAGAAATTATATCTTCCACCAAGATATTCACCGAAGAAGCAGAAACCCTTTTGAAGGAAGCTATTCAAGAACAGATAGAACTGTTTCTACTTCAGGAACAAACATAAGTTTCTCATTCTTCTTCTTAATTTTAGTACACCTTCGTAGTCTTAGTACACGAGTCATTATTCATAAATTTTTTTTGATTCGAGTTATTGAAAATGAGTTTCTTGGCATAGAACTTTTCAAAATAGATCGAAACAAATTGCGTCCAATAGGATTTGAACCTATACCAAAGGTTTAGAAGACCTCTGTCCTATCCATTAGACAATGGACGCCTTTTCTTAATTTTTTTTTCGGAAAAAATGCGATTACACAGAAAATTCTTTTAGGGAAGAAAAAAAAAGAGTGCATATCAAAATTGATGATGCATGTGTAAATGCATGCATAATTATAATAAGGAATATGGAGCGGGTAGCGGGAATCGAACCCGCATCGTTAGCTTGGAAGGCTAGGGGTTATAGTCGACGTTGGTTGATCATTTTTAACGTCTCTAATTCAAAACCGAACATGAAATTTTGGTTTCATTCGGCTCCTTTATGGAAGATCGATGTATTCCCAGATCTAAGGCATAAACGTAAAAAAAAAAAAAACAGAAAAGTTACGATGTATCAAAACAAAAAGGGCCATCCTAAATCCGAAGAAAAAAAAAAAAAATGAGATCCATAGCATCTATGTCAGCTTTTTTGTCTGAATGCACGCAAATTGCTTTCTAGATGATCCCTCTACTCTAGAGGAGGGAAATTATACCAAATCCATCTAGTCTAGTTACTTCGTTCCTTATTTCCACTCGCGGGATCCTTAGGAAAAGAATTTAGTTTCCACCGAGCTGAAATAATATGTCGACAGTTCTAGTAAACCAAAACTACCGTTTTATAGCTATTTGGCTTCAATCTCCCTTTTACAACACAAAAATTGAAGATCTAGTTACGATTGGAAATAGACTTTTGTTTCTTCATCCATGGATCCCTTACTCATACTCATGCAATTGGAAGAGTTCATCCAATTCAAAAAAAGCTTATGCTTCGCAATTCTATAATCCAAATTTTTATTCAATTTCGAATTGAATCTTGGATACAAATCGCGAGAATGTATATATTTCCTCAAATATGCTGTGCCTTTGAGAGGTAAAGAATTATAACCCTTTTTAAGAAATAAAGTTTTTGATCAGAATATGAAAAAAAAAACAGAAAGACCCCTTAACTATTTAAGTTGTTAATAGAACGAATCACACTTTTACCACTAAACTATACCCGCTACAATTTCATTGTATAAATATGGAATCTTTGTCGAATAAAGAAAGGGGGCGAGACCCAATTACAATTAAAATTGCAAGTGTCAGAATCATGAAAATTCGAGCGTTTACGCGTCTTTCTTTCGTACTCAGGACCTTTGGAAAAAATAGGTGAATAGCAAAAAGTTTTTTTTTTTATTCAAATTTTGAAAAGTTATATTATTATACTTTATTGTTTTGCTTTTGTTTGCTGGGAAGTCATTACTGACAGTTCTGTACAGAAAGAGTTGGACTTGGACCATAAAAATGATGAACACGGTTCCTTTTTTGCAACTTCTCTTTCACCCACCCGATCTTATGAATTCGGGCCAATTGGGTCTTATGTGTTTCTTCTTGAAGAAGGAAATGAGTTATATTATAACTATATAATATAGTTATATATTATATATATGTGTGCTTAATATCTGCTATTGTTTCATATATGTATGTATTTTTATTCCTTATTCAATTCCAGCTTTTTCCAATTTTTCAGTAAGTAAATTGATTACTATATATAATATTCGATTACTATATATATTATATAGTAATAATATATGATACTTCATTCTATCATAGGAATGGAAATTGCACTTGTTGCTACTCCAATAGCAAGTATCTCTAATTGGATATCAGATCATATAAATGAAATCATTTTGATTAATTTGATTGGATCAAAAATCAAAAGAAGTAATGTCCCGGCCAGTATTTAATCGGGCCGGGGAATAAGAACCTTTCCTACAAAAGAAATAAAAAAAAGAAAGTACTCTTTCTATTGGAGATATCTGTTTTGAGTCAATTATCTAAATGGAGTTTCTGATCAAAAATTTTTTGTGTATATCTTCTATATTTTGATTCTATCCTTATAATAAAATTTCTAAAGAAGGAAAACTGGGGTTTTATCAATCTTTACTTCACGTGTCAAAAAATTCCCAATAGAAAGTTTGGGAGAGATGGCTGAGTGGACTAAAGCGGCGGATTGCTAATCCGTTGTACGAGTTATTCGTACCGAGGGTTCGAATCCCTCTCTCTCCGCTCTTTTCTATTGCTTGAGGCTTTTTAATTCGAAAAAAAAAGATTTTTATCCTTTTTATCTTTTATCATAATTAAATCTATGGAATAGATAAAAAAATAAAAATAAGAAAAATTTCAGAAAAAGACGGAAAAACGAAACTATCTTGCTCTTTCTTATTTTTATTCTTCACGTCAGGATTACGTCCTGGATCATTGAATAAAATCCGAATATGAAGAGAGAAACAAAGAATATCACTACTGTGTAAACGAAAAGTTTGAGTAAGCATTACACAATCTCAAGATAAGATCATTTTTTTGTAAAAAGAGAATAGATTGCTATTTTTTTTTTACCATATACACTATTTTGACATATGACACCTAAAAACGAAAAAAAAAAAAAATTTCGTCTTATATCACAATAAGGTCAAAATTTCGATTTATGAATAAAGGGTTCATAATTACATAATGTAATGTAAGATTTATCTGATCTTATCAATTTTTATAATCTTTTATTTATCGAATAAATCCTGAATTTAGGAAAGTAGTAAAGATTTCATCGAAAACTTACAGCAACTTGCCAAACAAAGCTAATAGAAAGAAAAGTACAGGTATGACAGGCATAACGTCTACGATTGGGTTGAAAATGGCATAAGCCTCAGGTAATTTGCCGAAAAAAAAACTACTCGAATAAAAGGCAGAGTTAAGACAGATACAGATTAAATTAAAGATATTAAGCATAAGAAAGATTTAGTTCTCGTAGATTAGATAATTTGATTTTGATTGAGTTTTTTTATAAGGAAAAAATGAAAAAAGACAGGTCAAAAATCCTTCTTTTTCTCTAAGCTCTCCCAAATCAAAAATCCTTCCTTCCATTCTCAAATGAGAATACAAGGAATTGTACTTTCATACAATATCTTAATTGAATTATATGTAATGATCAATGAATTTTTTTTATCTACAAGTGTCAAATCCTAGCAACATTATATCCCATTTTGGGGCCATAATTGACGAATTAGCAATGCCAATATTACTCTTTATTAGTGGCCAATAGAAATCTAAATGGGGCGTGGCCAAGTGGTAAGGCAGCGGGTTTTGGTCCCGTTACTCGGAGGTTCGAATCCTTCCGTCCCAGATCGTTTCCATCAGAAATGCAAAAATGTATCATATTGTACCCAACAATAGATTAATATCTATCGGTACTGTGCTATTTCAGTAAAAATGACCTTTCAAATATCCGTGATTTTTTCAATTATTTTTGGTAAAAATGTTGTATATAATGGATACGAAAAGATCAGACTTCTATGATTCTTATTTTCTCATTCATATTAATTTTCATATGAAAAAAAAAAGTACAATTGGCCGGGATTGGTAAAAATATTTCGATTAAAAGTGTATCACAAAGGAATCAATCGTTCGTATTTTCATAGAAAGAAATAACAAAAAAGCAAAAGGTATGTTGCTGTACTTTTATATTACCAGTAATTAAATAATTTTTTCTACTTTTTTTTTTTTTTTTCACTTTACTTTGTTATGTTGTGCTCAGTTATGTTGTGCCAATTCAACACAAGTCTTTATTTAGTTTACTTAATTTGATTTGTTTTCTCAACATTCATATTGACAATGGTGTATTGAACAAATATAATTCGATCATAGATAAATAGATCTGTTTATCCCTATTCCATATTTATTTATGGGTTTTATTTTATTTCAAGCAAATGATGGATTTGTCTTACTATCATAGAAGACGTATTTTATGAACCAATTGGGTAGTCCATCAATTTGTATATACATCCCTATTAGCAAAAGAATCCGTTGTGGATCCGCCCACCTAATTTGTTGGTATTTTAGCAAATTAAATTTATTAAATATAATTATAATTGATAATTATAATAATTGAGAATTTAATTGATAATTGATCATCAATTTTTTCCTTTGGTTTGGACTTGTTGTTAGTTCAATGCTTTGACGAGGTCGTGCAGTGCTCCAATTTTTTTTTTCTTTTTATTTCGATCGTATCTACATAGCAAATTTTCTGGGTTGCTAACTCAACGGTAGAGTACTCGGCTTTTAAGTGCGACTATCATCTTTTACACATTTGGATGAAGTAAGGAATTCGTCCAGACTATTGGTAGAGTCTATAAGACCACGACTGATCCTGAAAGGTAATGAATGGAAAAAATAGCATGTCGTACGTAATACAATGAGAAACTTGTAATTTCTTATTGTAATTTTTTAAGTAGAACTTTGAGTTTATCCTTACTGGATCATTACAAAAATATTGTATTTTATTTTTTGGAAGGGGACGAAAAAAAGGAAATTCCCAACATTTCTTGTTTGGTCTAATGAATAAATGGATAGGGGCCTAGGGTAGGGCCCAATTTTTGTAAAACAAAAAGCAACGAGCTTATGTTCTTAATTTGAATAATTACCCGATCTAATTAGATGTTAAAAATAAATTAGTGCCAGATGTGGTAAAGGGTTCTACTGTAAGTGGACCTTTTTTTTTTAATGAATCCTACCTATTATCTATTATGGATTAAAGATGGATGTGTATAAGAAAAGTATACTGATAAAAAATTTTCCAAAGTCAAAAGAGCAATCAGGTTTGCAAAAAAAAGATTTTTTACCTCCGAATTATAAATTAATTGGATCAAAAGGAGAGGAAAAAGTCTGTGATTGGACTCCTTCTATCCGCGGGTATGGGTATATAGTAGGTATATATGTATATTTGTATACTATATAAATTACATGCCCTGTTCTGACCGTATTGCACTATGTATTATTTGATAATCCAAGAAATGCCTCCTACTTCTGGTTCAAGTAGAAATGAAAATAGAAGAATTACAAGAATATTTAGAAAAAGATAGATCTCGGCAACAACACTTCCTATACCCACTTTTCTTTCAGGGGTATATTTTGCACTTGCTCATGATTATGGTTTAAAGGGTTCGATTTTTACGAACCTATGGAAATTGGGGGTTATGATAATAAATCTAGTTCAGTACTTGTAAAACATTTAATTACTCAATGTATCAACAGAATTATTTGATTTATTCTGTTAATGAATCTAACCAAAATCGATTGATTGAGCATAACAATTCTTTTTATTCTCAAATGATATCTGAAGTTTTTGCGATCATTGCAGAAATTCCATTCTCTCAGCAATTACTATTTTCCTTCGAGGAAAAAAAAAGAATACCAAAATCTCAGACTTTACGATCTATTCATTCAATATTTCCCTTTTTAGAAGACAAATTATCACATTTAAACTATGTGTCAGATATATTAATACCCTATCCCATCCATTTGGAAATCTTGGTGCAAATTCTTCAATGCTGGATCCAAGATGTTTCTTCTTTGCATTTATTGCGATTCTTTCTCCACGAACATCATAATGGGAATAGTTTTTTTTCCAAAGAAATCCTTTTCAAAAGAAAATAAAAGACTCTTTCGATTCCTATATAATTCTTATGTATCTGAATGTGAATTTGTCTTAGTGTTTCTTCGTAAACAATCCTCTTATTTACA
>JAFKAK010000458.1:15000-22500 GCA_019914995.1 Acanthochlamys bracteata
GTTTTATGAAACTCTTTGACCCCGAATTTTGGGTATCCTTTTCGTTCAACAAGCAATCGATATTTCGCGATCAAAGGTGTAGTACTGCTTGTAGTAGCGGTCCATATATCTCGTATTAACAATCGAAAGATGGTCGAAAGAAAAAATCTCTATTTGATGGGGCTTCTTCCTATACCTATGAATTCCATTGGACCCAGAAATGAGACATTGGAAGAATCCTTTTGGTCTTCAATATCAATAGGTTGATTGTTTCGCTCCTCTATCTTCCAAAAGGGAAAAAGATTTCTGCGAGTTGTTTCATGGATCCACATCTACAAAAAAGTACTTGGGTTCTCCCAATAAATAAAAAGTGTATCATGTCTGAATCTAACCGGGGTTCGCGGTGGTGGAGGAACCGGATCGGAAAAAGAGGATTCTAGTTGTAAGATATCTAATGAAACCGTAGCTGGAATGGAAATCTCATTTCAAAAAAAAGATAGCAAATATCTGGGTTTATTTTTTTATTCCATACGGATGATCCGATCCGCAAGGACCATGATTGGGAATTGTTTGATCGTCTTTCTCCGAGGAAGAAGCGAAACATAATCAACTTGAATTCGGGACAGCTATTCGAAATCTTAGGGAAAGACTTGATTTGTTATCTCATGTCTGCTTTTCGTGAAAAAGACCAATTGAAGGAGGTTTCTTCAAACAACAAGGAGCTGAGGCAACTATTCAATCAAATGATATTGAGCATCTTTCCCATCTCTCTCTTCTCGAAACAAGAGGGTATTTCTTTGCAAAATTGTGCTCAATTTCCTATGTGGCAATTCCGCCAAGATCTCTCCGTTAGTTGGGGGAAGAATCAGCACGAATCGGATTTTTTGAGGAACGTATCGAGAGAAAATTGGATTTGGTTAGACAATGTGTGGTTGGTAAACAAGGATCGGTTTTTTAGCAAGGTACGGAATGTATTGTCAAATATTCAATATGATTCCACAAGATCTCTTTTCGTTCAAGTAACGGATTCTAGCCAATTGAAAGGATCTTCTGATCAATCCAGAGATCATTTCGATTCCATTAGAAATGAGGATTCAGAATATCACATTGATCGATCAAACAGAGATTCAGCAACTAAAAGAAAGATCGATTCTTTGGGATCCTTCCTTTCTTCAAACAGAACTAACAGAGATAGAATCAGATCGATTCCCGAAATGCCTTCTTGGATCTTCCTCAATGTCCCGGCTATTCACGGGACGTGAAACAGATGAATAATCTTCTGCTTCCAGAAGAAATCGAAGAATTTCTTGGGAATCCTACCAGATCAATTCGTTCTTTTTCTCTGACAGATGGTCAGAACTTCATCTGGGTTCGAATCCTACTGAGAGGTCCACTAGAGATCAGAAATTATTGAAGAAAAAACAAGATGTTTCTTTTGTCCCTTCCAGGCGATCGGAAAAAAAAAAAATGGTTGATATATTCAAGATAATTACGTATTTACAAAATACCGTCTCAATTCATCCTATTTCATCAGATCCGGGATGTGATATGGTTCCGAAGGATGAACCGGATATGGACAGTTCAATAAGATTTCATTCTTGAACAAAAATCTATTTTTGATTTATTTCATCTATTCCACAACCGGAACAAGGGGATACACGTTACACCACGATTTTGAATCAGAAGAGATTTCAGAAATAGCAGATCTATTCACTCTATCAATAACCGAGCCGGATCTGGTGTATCATAGGGATTTGCCTTTTATATTGATTCCTACGGATTGGATCAAAAAAATTCTTGAATGAGGTATTCAACTCCAGAGATGAATCGAAAAGGAAATCTTTTTGGTTCTACCTCCTCTTTTTTTAAGAAGAATGAATCTTTTTATCGAAGGATCAGAAAAAAATCGGTCCGTATCTACTGTGGGAATGATTTGGAAGATCCAAAACTAAAAACAGCAGTATTTGCTAGCAACAACAAAACAGGCAGTCAATCAATATAGATTGATCCGAGATCTGATTCAAATCAATATAGAATCCATGGGTACATAAGAAATGTATCGAATCGATTTTTTTTTTAATGAATAGATCCGATCGCAACTTCGAATATGGAATTCAAGGGGTCAAATAGGAAATGATACTCTGAATCATATAACTATAATGAAATATACGATCAACCAACATTTATCAATTGGAAAAAGAGTCAGAAGAAATGGTTTGATCCTCTTATTTCTCGAACCGAGAGATCCATGAATCAATTCTGATGCATATAGATACAAATGCTCCGATGGGGGCAAGAATTTCCAGGAACATTTGGAACATTTCGTTTTGAACAGAAGAACCGTTTTCAAGTAGTGTTCGATCGATTACGTATTAATCAATATTCGATTGATTGGTCCGAAGCTATCGACAAACAAGATTTGTCTAAGACACTTCGTTTCTTTTTGTCCAAGTTACTTCTCTTTTTGTCCAAGTCACTTCGCTTTTTGTCCAAGCCACTTTCCTTTTTTCTCTGTGTAGTATCAGGAATATCCCCATTCATAGGTCCGAGATCCACATCTATGAATTGAAAGGTCCGAATGATCAACTCTGCAATCAGGTGTTAGAATCAATAGGTCTTCAAATCGTTCATTTGAAGAAATTGAAACCCTTCTTATTGGATGATCATGATACTTCCCAAAGACCGAAATTCTTGATCAATGGGGGAACAATATTCTCATTTTTGTTCAAAAAGATACCAAAGTGGATGATTGACTCATTCCATACTAGAAATAATCAGGAAATCCTTTGATAACACGGATTCCTATTTCTCAATGCTATCCCACGATCGAGACAATTGGCTGAATCCCGTGAAACCATTTGATAGAAGTTCATTGATATCTTCTTTTTATAAAGCAAATCGACTTCGATTCTTGAATGATCCACAGCACTTCTGGTTCTATTGTAACAAAGATTCCCTTTTTATGCGGAAAAGACCCGTATCAATAATTATGATCTTCCATATGGACAATTCCTCAATATCTTGTTCATTCGCAAGAAAATATTTTCTTTGTGCGTCGGTAACGGTAAAAAAAAAAACATTTTTTTTGGAGAGAGACTATTTCACCAATCAGTCACAGGTATCTGACATATTCATACCTAACCTAACGATTTTCCACAAAATGGTGACGAAACGTATAACTTGTACAAATCTTTCCATTTTCCAATTCGATCCGATCCATTCGTTCGTAGAGCTATTTACTCGATCGCAGACATTTCTGCAACACCTCTAACAGAGGAACAAATAGTCAATTTGGAAAGAACTTATTGTCAGCCTCTTTCAGATATGAATCTATCTGATTCAGAGGAAGAACTTACATCAGTATCTCAGTTTCAATTCAAACATGGGTTTGATTCACACTCCATGTTCTGAAATATTTACCATCCGGAAAGAGGAAAAAACAGAGTCTTTGTCTAAAAAAATGCGTTGAAAGGGGAGATGTATAGAACCTTTCAAGGGGATAGTGCTTTTGCAAATCTCTCAAAATGGAATCTGTTCCAAACATATATGCCATGGTTCCTTACTTCGACAGGGTGCAAATATCTAAATTTCATCCTTTTAGATACTTTTTCAGACCCATTGCCGATACTAAGTAGCAGTCAAAAATGGGTATCCATTTTTTCATGATATTATGCATGGATCATATATATCATGGCCAATTCTTCTAAAAAGATTGTGGGCGATTCTTCCACAATGGACTCCGATAAGTGAGATTTCAGTAAGTGTTTACAGAATCTTCTTCTCTCCGAAGAAATGATTCATCGAAATAATGAGTCACCCCTTTCATTGATATGGACACATCTGAGATCAACAAATGCTCAGGAGTTCCTCTAT
Source organism: Acanthochlamys bracteata (assembly GCA_019914995.1). Taxonomy (NCBI): domain Eukaryota; kingdom Viridiplantae; phylum Streptophyta; class Magnoliopsida; order Pandanales; family Velloziaceae; genus Acanthochlamys; species Acanthochlamys bracteata. The sequence continues at coordinate 18,853 of JAFKAK010000458.1, forward strand.
TCAATCCTTTTCCTTCTTCTTGTTGCTGGATATCTCGTTCGTATACATCTTCTCTTTGTTTCCCGAGCCTCTAGTGAGTTACAGACAGAGTTAGAAAAGATCAATTTTTGATGATTCCATCATACATGATTGAGTTGCGAAAACTTTTGGATAGGTATCCTACATCTGAACTGAATTCTTTCTGGTTAAAGAATCTCTTTCTAGTTGCTCTGGAACAATTAGGAGATTCTCCGGAAGAAATACGGGGTTCTGCTTCTGGTGGCAACATGCTATTGGGCGGTGGTCCCACTTGTAGGGTCAAATCAATACGTTCTAAGAAGAACTATTTGAATATCAATCTCATCGATCTCATAAGTATCATACCAAATCCATCAATCGAATCACTTTTTTCGAAATACGAGACATCTAAGTCGTAGAAGTAAAGAGATCTATTCATTGATAAGAAAAAAAAAACGTGAACGGTGATTGGATTGATGATAAAATGGAATCCTGGGTCGCGACCAGTGATTCAATTGATGATGAAGAAAGAAAGAATTCTTGATTCAGTTCTCACCTTAACGACAGAAAAAAGTTGATCAAATTCTATTGAGTCTGACTCATAGTGATCGTTTATCAAAGAATGACTCTGGTTATCAAATGATTGAACAACCGGGATCAATTTACTTACGATACTTAGTTGACATTCATAAAAAGTCTCTAATGAATTATGAGTTCAATAGATCCTGTTTAGCAGAAAGACGGATATTCCTTGCTCATTATCAGACAATCACTTATTCACAAACCTCGTGTGGGGTTAATAGTTTTCATTTCCGATCTCATGGAAAACCCTTTTCACTCCCTTAGCCCTATCCCTTTCTAGGGGTATTTTAGTGATAGGTTCTATAGGAACTGGACGATCCTATTTGGTCAAATACCTGGCGACAAACTCCTATGTTCCTTTCATTACGGTATTTCCGAACAAGTTCCTGGATGACAAGCCTAAAGGTTATCTTATTGATGATATCGATATTGATGATAGTGACGATATCGATATTGATGATAGTGACGATATCGATATTGATGATAGTGACGATATGGATATTGATGATAGTGACGATATGGATGATGACCTTGATACGGGGCTGCTAACTATGACGACTATGTATATGAGGGCGAAAATAGACCGATTTGATATCACCCTTCAATTCAGATTAGCAAAAGCAATGTCTCCTTGCATAATATGGATTCCAAACATTCATAATCTGTCTGTGAATGAGTCAGATTACTTATCCCTCGGTCTATTAGAGAACTCTCTCTCAGGGATTGGGAAAGATGTTCCACTAGAAATATTCTTGTTATTGCTTCGACTCATATTCCCCAAAAGTGGATCCCACTTTAATAGCTCGAATAAATTAGATACATGCATTAAGATACGAAGGCTTCTTATTCCACAGAACAAGCACTTTTTCATTCTTTCCTATACTAGGGATTTCACTTGGAAAGAAAATGCTCTATACTAACGGATTCAGGTCCATAACCATGGGTTCAAATGCACGAGATCTTGTAGCACTTATCAATGAGGCCCTATCAATTAGTATTACACAGAAGAAATCAATTATAGAAACTAATACAATTAGATCAGCTCTTCATAGACAAACTTGGGATTTGCGATCCCAGGTAAGATCGGTTCAGGATCATGGGATCTTTTTCTATCAGATAGGAAGGGCTATTGCACAAAATGTACTTCTAAGGAATTGCCCCATAAATCCTATATCTATCTATATGAAGAAGAAATCATGTAAGGAAGGGGATTCTTATTTGTACAAATGGTACTTCGAACTTGGAACGAGCATGAAGAAATTAACGATACTTCTTTATCTTTTGAGTTGTTCTGCCGGATCGGTCGCTCAAGATCTTTGGTCTTCACCCGGACCCGATGAAAAAAATTGGATCACTTCTTATGGATTCGTTGAGAATGATTCTGCTCTAGTTCATGGCCTATTAAGTAGAAGGCGCTCTGGTGGGATCCTCACGGACAGAAAAAGATTGCAGTCAGTTTGATGATAATAATCAGTGACATTACTTCTTCGGTCGAACCAAGGAATCAGTTAGATATGATGCAAAATGGATCTTGTTCTATCGTTGATCAGAGATTTCTCTATGAAAAATACGAATCGGAGTTTGAAGAAGGGGAAGGAGAAAGAGCCTTCGACCCGCAACAGATAGAGGAGGATTTATTCAATCACATAGTTTGGGCTCTAGAATATGGCGCCCTTGTGGCAATCTATTTGATTGTATCGAAAGGCCCACTGAATTGGGATTTCCCTATTGGGCCGGGTCATTTCGGGGCAAGCGGATCATTTATCATAAAGAGGGTGAGCTTCAAGAGAATGATTCGGAGTTCTTGCAGGGTGGAACCATGCAGTACCAGACACGAGATAGATCTTCCAAAGAACAAGGCTTTTTCGAATAAGCCGATTCATTTGGGACCCTGCGGATCCATTCTTTTTCCTATTCAAAGATCGGCCCTTTGTCTCTGTGTTTTCACGTCGAGAATTCTTTGCAGATGAAGAGATGTCAAAGGCGCTTATTACTTCCCAAACAAATCCTCCTACATCTATAGATAATCGCTGGTTCATCAAGAATACGCAAAAAAAAGCACTTCGAATCGTTGATTCATCGCCCGAGATGGCTTAGAACCAATAGTTCATTATCTAATGGATCTTTCCGTTATAATACTCTATCCGAGTTATCAGTATTTATCAAATCTGTTCTATCTAACGGAACGCTATTGGATCAAATGACAAAGACATTGTTGAAAGGGATGGCTTTTCCCGGATGAAATGAAAGATTTGATTCATGTAACAGGAGAAAGATTTCCCATTCCTTAGTCGTAAAGATATGTGGCCACGAAAAGGGATTAAGTGGAGAAGGTGGCCGGGTGATAGAGTCGTGGAAACACTTGTTTATTCCATATTTCGGACCTTAGCTCCATGGAACAATATGCTACTGCTGAAACATGGAAGAATTGAAATCTTAGATCAAAATATTATGTATGGATGATATGAACTGCCTAAACAAGAATTCTTGAAGGGCGAACAACCCAGAGCCTATTACTCACTACATCAAACAATTTCCATTAATGAAAACCATGAAATCCATCGGAAAATCAAAAATACGCATGTCCGATGAAATGGTTGTTGCTATCTGCTCCAATAACGAATCATTGGTTTAACTGAATAACTAAAGAAAATAGATAGACCTTTCTCTTCGTCTCAGGTCGATAGATCTTCTCAATTGGAAGATCTCCCATATGGATAATACACATTCCAGTTTCCCGAGCCTAATTCTAATTGTTTTGTTCCGAAGCAAAGATATCCACGGAGGCCAGTTCGTCCTATTCAGATATTCACGACCAAAGGGTACTGGATTCTCTTTCGGATAGGCCCTGAAAGGAGAAGGAAGGCTGGAATGCCAGCGCCAACAGACGTCTGTCTATTCTCTAATTCACCCGACCCGATAGTACCCATTTTGGGGCGTCAGTGCCAAAGTCACTGAAGGGGGTAAGTCGCCAATCCTAAAACGGACTAGGTAATGTACTTTATCTGCTGAGTTACGGGTACTGGTGGGTATTTTACCAGAGGTTTCTATCAATCTACCCTTGTGTGA